>UCOK01019893.1:0-102532 GCA_900474325.1 Synergus umbraculus
ACATATATCGACGATTTTTTTAGATTATTACGCTTGATATTGATTACTTTTCATTGTTATCGATTTATATCGATTTATATAGAGCCCTGTATCGATTAATTTAAATTTAAATCGATTTATTTCGATTAATGTCGATTGACGTCGATATATATTGCTTTGTATCAACATATATACATTTACATCGATATACAAATGTATATCGATCTGTATCGATTCATTTCGATTTATATCATTTTGAATGCAGATCTATATCGATTCATATAAAAATACGTCGATTAATGTCAATTTAAGTCGGTTTATGTAGATTGACGTCGATAAAATTAATTTTTATCGGCATATATCGAGTTATATCTATAAATATTTCGATACATATTGAATTATATCGATTTATATCATTTTGCATAACGATCTATATCGATTTATATCGAAATATGAAGATTAATATCGATTTATGTCAATTAATCTCGATTTATATTGACTAATTTCGATTAATGTCAACTTTTATCGATTAATATTAATCCATATCGAATAATTTTGATCCGTATCAATTCATGACGACTTATATCGATTAGTGTCGATTTGCATCAAGTTATATCGATTAATATCAAGTGACATTCAAATATGTCGATTAATGTATATTTATATCGCTTAATGACGATTTTTATAGATTAATTACGTTGAGTAATTACGATTAGTTTTTTTTATCGATATACATAGCGACCTGTCGATTAATATCAATTTAACTCTATTTATGTCGATTAATGACAATTGATATCGATTTAAATATTGATCTGTATCGACACATATCGATATGTCGATTTATATCGATTAAATTCGATAAACCTTCGTTGATATTAAACTAATGCGATTTGAACAATTCACATGAACAATTCCACGATCATTGTTACAAAGTATTGTTAGTTGGGAAAGAAGTACAGGACAGGTTTCTGAAGTTTGGAAAAGAGGTAAAACACCATAAGATTTTACGGCTATGATGCTAAAATGTTGCGAGGCAGATGATAAGTACTAAAGTACCCTACCAATCAGCTTCGTACTAAACGGTCGTAAGGGACTCAGAATGAGTTCCTTTAAGATGTTTTTTGCTCTTTTTGATAGGGATTATTTTAGACTCCCATTCTCACGTTGTCCCTAGATTTCTATACGATGTAAACCTAACATGGGGGTCAATTACGGACATGGATAGAGGATCAGCTTTCAGGCAGGTGATACACAGGCGAATGTAATCTCCAATGTGGAAACTCTTGCTATTAAATTCGCGTCTAAGTAAGCGTTAAAAGCGTTCGTTAACCGCAGGATCGTAAAGCCACAAAGTCAGGCCGTAAACCGTATGCTGTTATCGAATAGCCGAGCACAAGATAACTACGAATATAAATGAGTCGCGGGATTTAAAAAAAAGTGTCGAAGAATGCCGAAGACTGCTGGACATCCATTTGGCAGCGTAAATTCTTCTTGATGGGGACGATACGAACGAAAAGGAGAGAAAATGAAGTTCTAGATAAGGAATCGCCTCGGGGAAAATCCTTATCTGATTCGCAAGGTTTGGTTGAGAAAATTAAATGTCTTATCTGCATCGGTTATTAGTTGCAGTAATTACAGAGTGTAGAGAATATTAAGCCAAAGCAGCTTCAATTATTATTACACCTTCATAAATCGTTCAGACTTTGTACAGTGGAAACTGGTTATTTGCTATTCTTTTGGAATAAAGTTTATACTCGGAATACCATTAGGGAGTATAAAGTATAAACCAGTCTTCTGTTTTTTTTTTTTTTTTTTTTGGGAACAAACAAACCAGATGTTTCATGTATCTTTTTTCACAAAGAATTACGCATTGCTTTTCTGGGCGATATCGCTACACTCGTATAATAATCGGAGGAGGTAGCGGATTGGGCATGAATCGATGCTTTGTACTGCCTGATATCGTGTGCGATAGAGTCTACCAGAACTTTTTGTCCGACAAGTCGGAATGTGTTAAAAGATGTGTGGAGGACGGAAGCATTATTCATGTTTGATGAAGGTTATCAGAAACATGCATCTGGATCAAGTTTATAATTTTTTGTAATAATAATAATAATAATAATAATAATAATAATAATAATAATTGAGGATAGAAATGATTAGACTGGAATATCCTATGCGATCCACCTCGTCCCATTTAATTCCTCAGAACTCCAGTTGGGTTTAAAGTTAGAGCCTCAATATAAGCATCATTACAGTCATGTTGGCAAGAAATACTGCGACTATATAGTGACACGATTTTCGTCAAAAGATCAAAGCGCTTTCAACACGAGCCTGAGTTGGTCCGAGAACAAAAGCAATCGGGAATTCAGATCAGATTCGCTTTGTGAACGGATCCACCAGTTTTTAGTGGAATTTCTGGCAAGTGTGGCTGGAGAGACTCGCTATGAAAGCCAACGAATCTGTCGACACGATGGTTGACAAATTCCTTTCGCGAGCAGAAAGAAACACGAATTATTGCGCATGTCCAGATGAAAGTATCTCGATGCAGCAATAAAACCGTTACACGTATTGTAGTGCCCGAGGTGGCAATTTTGGTCGTAATCATTCATGATGCATAAGTGGAGAACCGTTTAGGTCGGGCAGACCATTTATCACAGACCCACTAAATCTGCCAGCATTTCTCTGCATATAACAATGCCGTTCGAATTCCACACATTAAAGGCTCTTACCCTCGCATTATTTATGCTCAATCCTTTTTCAAAACCTTTCTTCGGAATTGCAGACGATTTTTCAAGATTGTAAAATTTATGGTGATATATTTCTGATTTCATAGAGAGAGGACATTTTTGAGTGGTTCTTAGTTTTCGTTGCAGTAGGTCGCAGTTAGGTATTCTTAGAAGGTAAAGCGCGATAATTCACCGCAGCTAAGCGATTCTCGAGAGTTGAACGGAATCCAGAAAGTAGGCTAAACTAATGTCGTGCATAAGCACGGTCGTTCATTTTTTGGCTGAATTTTCCGAAGAGATTTGGCCCACTGTGGAACATCGAATGATCAAGATTCAAGAGTCATCCTTGGAAGATAGAAGAAATAACTTCAGCACAATGTTAGACCAGGCGAAAATATCCACGCGGAAATGCAGTGAAAATAAAATTACACATTTTTATGAAGTTCGTGCCCCTAAAATATATATGTATAGAAGAAGATGTAAATAAAACTGAAAGCAGAGGAGACATCATCAGTGAAGAAAATTTGTCTTCTAATGGACAAGAACCCTCAACTTTTTTCAAGCTAAAGAATCAGGAGAGCTGAATGCATCCCTGATTAGCCGGACGACTCGCAAAACATTGTATCTACTAAGAAACGAAGTCGTAATTTTTTCTCGTGGAAGAATGCCCCTTATCCTTAATGTGAAAGGCTTCGGTTGTGCACGGTTCTTTGGTCTGATATTATCAATGGCTGGGCTACCGGCTCCTCTATTCACGCCCAGTGACCCCACCAGCCCTGCACTAACAAAAGCCTCATTCTGTTATTATTATTGCGCGTAAAGAGCCGAAGGGTTTATTTTCTTCGTACAAGCCGCGAGATAAACAGCCTCTGGCGGAAGGGAGTGAGGGGTTAAAGAGGGATGAAGAGGGGGAGGATGGGGCGTACTCGTCACTTCCTATGAGCCTCCTTTTCGTCTCGACCCTGCCGCGAGTAATGCGATTTTATGCGCGCTTTAATAACGGACACGAAGCGTGATAAATGTAAGACACATGTACCAGCCATTCGATCCAGAGAAGAAAGATCTTCGAAGCGAGAGGAAAAGATTTCTCGAGCATTTTTAAATTCTGGTCTGTCTCTCTCTGAGTGGAAATTTCTGTATTATAATTTTTATGAGTACAAAATTTCTCTCCAGACTAAGAGTCAAAATCTGACCGCCGGAAGACTTATCCCAAGAGAGATTAAATTTACGATTTGGTTTTCTCCAAAAAAAACTTGAACTTACGATTTGGTAATGTTTCTGTTTACGTTTTGGTACTTATTCCTATTATCTTCTCGCAGTTTCTCTTAAATTTGCATTTCCAAGGCAGAAGTTATTTCTACGATTTGATTTTGACCAAAAAACCTTTAGCTTTTACGATTTGGTACACATTATGATTTAGTGTATGTGATACTTTAGTACGAGTCCAACAATTTCTGTTTTCAAGTTGCGGATGAAGTTCCTTTGGTTTAGTATTCTCATCACTAAGATTATTCCATCCAGATTGTTTTTCTGAAAGATATGTTTCTGTCCGTCATCCTTACTATTTGATATACGTATAGTTAAAAAAACATACCTCTTTTATTCTGATGTGAAATCCAGCAAACAGATGGAACAAGCACTAGCACGATGTAACCTTCAGTGCAATATAATCTCCCTTGCATGAGAAAATTGTAGAGGCAGGTCCAAGTTGTGACAGCTGATCCACACACTGGCCTAGATACGAAGATTAAGAACTCACGAGCTCGTTGAAGGACTTTTTAGAGTAAAGAACGTGGGAGAAGGCCACCGATGGTACCGGGGACACACAATGGAGGGTATCACTTATTCGTGGTCGTTTTCCGGGGCATAAAAGAGCCATGGCTTTAAAGCGAAGTGCGGAGAGGGTCAGCGGTGTTGCACGCTGGCAAGGGACGCTCCACGGACGGCGTCCGGGGGCCTATCACCGGTGCAAACACTCGCCCCATCGAGATTGCGCGGCCGCGACTCCATCTATTATTCACTGAGCACGAAACTCCCGTCCCTGTCCGAACAAACCCGAGTTTGCAAACTAAAACACACCCACAGGCACACAGAGTCCGAGAATAAAAAAAAAAATTCTTGTCGAAGACCTATCGACGAAGCTGATGGAAATGCGGGGATAACAGGTTTCATTATGCAACGGAAAAAGCGCATAAAATCAATCGAGGTCGGCTAACTGAAATTCTCTGAAAGGGCAGCGTTTCATTTTGTGTTGTAGGTTGCATTGTGAATGATCCAGATGAGAAAGGAGGTTGTATGTTTTCATGTTTAGCTTCTGAAGTGGATTACATGATGGTAAAAACCTGTTTTGTTAGCGAACAATGCAGAGTTTTTTTCAACAGGTTTGACTCTGTAAATACATAATGAAAACTGGTTTAAGTATCTAATCTTAACTTTTTTTTTTGAGAAACACAGAATCATAAATTAAAAACTGGTTTCGCAATTATATAAAAAATTCACTTGGATATATTTAAAATTGAATGTAAAACTGTATATTAAAATTGATTTTTGCAGATAAGACTTACCGGATTTTTTTTTCGTCTTTCAGTAGTAGCAGCAGCATAGCAAATAGTGTCGCACCCTCGCCAACCGGAACCGGAAAAACACAAAACTCGGATTCGCTTCAGGATGGAACCGCGGCACTGCATAGGGTCCTTTATTCGGATAATATAGTTGAAAAGGAACGCAAGTTATCAGAGATGATTCTGCAACTTCAAATGTACAGGGAGCAAATGCTGCTGCAGGAACAATCAAAGGTAAGAACTCACTTTAAACATCTGCTTCATATCGACAGAATAAACCTCGAAAAACCAGTGATCAAAATTCTGTCGTTTTTGGATCATTGAGCAGAGAAAATCTTTATCGAACAAGGGGTGAATAGAATGTGATAGATTGGTCTAAATTTATTCGGAAACGTCGTTGCCAAGAGAGGGAAGACGATGTCGCAGGAAGTGTCGGACATTAAATCCCGCGGGGTTACCTAACACTGAATCATCAGAAGCGCCGTGCGACGAAACGACTGACTGAAATATCACATCCCTTTTGATCGTATAATACCGGCGAGATAACATATACAGATCTACGATAACTAAATATACGTTTCCAATTTGCTAAGCCCGCAGTGACCCGCAGTCTCAATAGACATGATGCTTTTATTGAACATGCAGTAACCAACATCCATTTTATTGAAAAATAAGTTCTCTTTACGTTGCAATTTCAGGTCAGAGCACAAAACTCTCTCAATAAGTCATAAATGCATATTAAAGGTTTCAACGGATTTTTCGAAGCCTGCAATTGCAGTTAAAGACCTAAAACGAAAACAAAATAATCTTTAGTTGGAAATTGAAATAAAATTACTGTAATTGTAAGACGTGCTGTAGTTTTAACGGAAACTATCTTGTTAGTTATTGATTGCATTTGTACAAAAAATGTTAATAACGAGTGAGGTTTCCTTCACAAGCTATTTTATCACGAGGTTGTTATTCTTATTGCACAATGGTCTTTTAATATCAGACTAGGGATTGAAACATTAAGACTAATCGAGGCAACGAGCTTCTATAAAAGAAAGTACATCAGATGGAGCGATACAAGGGTAAGGGGTGGGGGGGAATTATGTAATTACGTGGTAAAGAATCGCGGTCACGTGGAAATCCGAAGACAAGAAAACGAGAAACTGACATGTTTCCTGAGCTTAGGGACTTGTATAGCGATCTCGACTGCGTCAGGTTGCCTGTCATAGCGAGTTAACGTCCCAACGAAAAAGCACCGGATGTCTCGAGCTGGAAATCTCATGACAACCATCCAAAACTCGTCAACTTCCGCTTATATTATGCGAGTTAAGATATTTCCCCAAGAAAGAAATAAAAGAAGATAATATATTTCAACTGATGCACTTTTATTTTTCTTGTCTCTTCTCTGACATTGATGAAGATCTGCGAAAGGGAAGAACAGAACCGTGTAATACATAATAGTAATAATGGCGTTAAGAATTCTCACAAATGCGGAAATTCCCGGCACATTTTCCCATCGATTATTTAAAACTGCGGATCCGTTGGATCATTAGTCTGAAAAGAAAAAGAGGATGGAAATTCAGAATTGGAGAGATCGTTAACTCGTTACTTAGGTACTTTGTGTTTCGGAATAGTTATATACCAATGTATACGATTTACTTCGCATCGCGTGGTGCAGATGGAAAACAACTGCAAACTGCGGGTACAAAAGCCTCAAAAACAACAACATGAAAAAAATATGCAGCTCTTTCCACAAAAATACGAATGCGTGCAGATAATGTTCCGCGATATTACCGTTATTACTTCGGTCATTTACGTGCTGCAAAATCCCGCTAAATGCCTTCCAGTGAAATTACCCGAATGCACTTATATGGCAACTTCGGATTATAAGAAGCATGCAGGAATTGAAAACAATACTTTGGCAAGCCTGCGAAATAAAAATAAATTTAAAAAAAAAGCGAAAGCTACTTCATGGTCTTGAGATCGAAGGTCTACTGATGATTTCCTTCCAGAGGCTAAATACGGATACAAATGATTGACAGAAAATGCATGCAGAGGCAGCTATTTGGGTTTCAGTGTACTTCTTTAAAATACAAGACTGCTAATTCAATTATTCAAATTCTTTGGGCCATTCACAAAATATTTGATACATTTGCATAACACATTATGCTCAACGCATAAGATATAGGTATGCATTGTTTCATATCATTTTATTTGGCCACAATCTCAATTGATCAGAAAATCACGAGAAGTTATCATAAGTTACTAAATTTAAAAAACACTGTTTTAAAGTAAAGACTAAAAGGGACTTAGTTTTGCTAAAATTGCAAGATTTTAATTGGTTGCATTCTTTAAGGTTTTTTCATCATAAGTATATCCATCTAACATCGATTTTATTTAGTGATTTTGTGATCAATTCAGATTATGGCCAAACACAATTATGGTCCAATCAATACGTCATAAGATTCTCAACCAATCGCTTCTTATTTACGATTGGAAATTGAGGAATGTGATTGGTTGAGAACTTTAAGCGTTGTACATAATATAAAAGTGTGTACCACCTGCCTTAGAGAGAAAAAATATATCTTCATAGACTTCTTCAGGGGAGAATATTTTTTTTCGTCGGATAACTTCAAATTGTCTCAAGTCGAAAATCGATAAGAGAAAGGATGGTGGCATCGGCTGGGCGTGACAATAGGAGACAGGTGTAAGTGCAGGCATGGGTTTGTCCTCCGCCCGGAGGCGCCGTGCAGGTAAGGCAAGGGAGACTGCTGTGTTCGCCGCCCACGCGATCGACCGGCCAGAGAAGGAGACAACGTAGTTGGAGAGAGAAAGGAGAGAGGCGGAAGGGGTTAAACGAAAGAGACAGAGAGAGAAGGCGGATGTAGCAGGGCTTCTTGAGTGTGCACGCTCTACGGCACAGTAAGAACGCGATGCCGCATCTCTAGTACCAGTGTAGCATGGCACAGCTTCAGATAACAGGTGGAAAAGGTAACAGAGACTGAGAGGCAGAGAAAGAGAGAGAGAGGGAGAGACTAGATAGGTCGTGAAGAGAAGGAAAGAGGCCCCCACTCAAGCAACTCAGCTAAGTCGAGCTCGAACATTACTATACGCCCTCTGCGACCCGAGAGGAGGAGAAAGACGAGACCGCCCTCCACCTACGCTCCTCACTCCTCTTCCCATTTCTCTCTCTCTCTCTCTCTCTTTTCTATCTCCTTGCACATTCTTTCCTACTGACTTCGTCTTTCAAAAGCGCCATTTCCATCGAAAATTTCATTACGAGGCTCTTTAGGAAAATGGCCTTTATATTAAGGCCAGAGTAAAATTGGAGTCATCTATAATGTAGTAAAGCAGAATATTTGTCTGCAAATTGAAATAGTAGATCTTTCAGGATTGTAAGGAATTTGGAGGTATTACTCGTGACGGAACTTCCAGGATTAAAAAAATTAAAGTATTTTAGGAGATAAAGGATTTTAGGGGACTTAATTCTGAATATTTCGACACTTTTTTCTATGCATAGAAATTAACTTTAAAATCTTGATGAAATCATTTTTGTTCTGATATCCCTCGATCGAGTTTCCGGGCTGGTGCAAAATTTTGGCTTTCCTGAAAACCCAGCCGCCCCGAAGTGATTTTGCAACTAATGCGAATGATAAATTTTACGACTGAATCTTGTGTCAGAATCTCAGAATTACGACAGAATCGCAGCACAAAAGAATAAGTGTGAGTATTTATGGCTCTACATCCGGTAACATGTGAGGCGGCAGAATATGGACCGTCGGAAGTGTCTGGCAGTTGCTGCCGAAATAACACTGAGCGTGACAGAAACTGAAAGTTAATATCTTTTTCACATTTAAAATTATCTTCTTTCATGATATTGACCGATTTGTTATACCTTTCAACTTTTATTATTCCCCTTCCAGAATTTCAATTCCGAACTTAAAACTCATTTTAAAGTTGCATAGGGCTGCTAAAAAGAGAATTAGCAAGACATCGAAGATTCGTAAACTGAAACGAGAGATATTGTTTGAAAATTCATAGTAAATAAGCTTATATTTCTATTTCCGACAGCTGATTTACGTGAAGCGCGCTAGCCTTGCAGACTCGTCCGCGTTTCCTTCGCGAGCCGATAAAATGGCGGGCACGGAAATTCTCTTCATCGACTTTCGCCGAGCAAGGAATTTCTTTTCTCTCGTTTTTCTTTCCAAATCCGCCTGCACTTCCGGTCCCCAGTTATTTCACTTTTGTTCGTTTTATATCCTTCCGGAAAATGTAGCTGTTTTATTTTCGGGAAAAGCGAAACGAAATTGGCGTATTAAATATTATATAATATTTTATTTGATCTAGAGAGTTTTATGTATTTGAAATTTATTTAGATTGATTAGATCTTTAATTTTTTTCGGTTGTTTAAATCACATCTGACTTTTGAAGATTTTCAGTGCACTAGAACATTTATCAAGAGGTCTCTAAGAATTTTAAAAGAATTTGGCGAGTTTAAAGTGGTTTTTACGAAATTTAAAAGATTTTTAGGACTTTAAAAAGATTTCGTGGAATTGTGAGGGATTTTAGGATATTTCGTGAAATTTTAAAGGAATTCATCCAATTTTAAGAAACTTTTAATAATTCTATGGGATTTTAAGGGATTCTAAATGTTTTGAAATTTTGAGGAAATTTAAGAGGTTCCTATTATAAGAATTTTAAAAGATTTCAACGAATTTATGCGATTTTTAAGGTTTTCGTGAAATTTTAAGGGATTTCAAAAGGTTTTTAAGAGTTTTATGGGGTTTTCAAATGTTATCCTGGAATTCCAAGGAATTTTAAAAGATTTCTAAGAATTGCGTGGGATTTTATGAAATTTTACAAGATTTATAATAATTTTAAAGAATTTCAAAAGATTTTTATGATTTGAAAAGATTTTATATAGAATTTACAAGGATTTTGAAGGTTTTTGTGAATTTTTAAGGATTTTCAAGAGATTTCTAGGAATTTCGAAGGTTCTCATGAAATTTTAAGGAAGAGAGCAAACAAACATGTGTGCGATTAATTTCTTTCTTTTCCTACACAAGAGGAGGCAGTTAGATTTACAACAATGTTCGCGAGATTTTCGAGACATTTCCTATATACATCACTTTTTTAAGATAGGAAAAATGACCTATTTCCGCTTTGCTGAAAGCATGTTGTATTATATGAAGCCTGAATATTATAGATGTATAAACTAGATCTGAATTATAATGATCAAAATGAAATCACGAAATTGTTCTGGATGTTGAATAAGAATAAAATTTTTGTCGCGCTCGCCGTTACTCGAGTGGTCTTTTTCCTCGCGTCACATAATATTTATCATAATTCAATGTAACAACAGCGACGACAGGTTGTTCGATTCGCGACCAACGGCTCGCCTTGTCTCATTGTGTAACCGAGTAGAATAATCGAGTTCACTTGCGCAAAAGCGCTCACAATCCCCCAGTCGACGATAGAGCCACTTTATACTTAGGGAAAAGTGTACCTCATGTATCTATATTCCTTTATGGTACCACATTTATATTCCGGAATCTGATAATCGTACGAAGTATAAACATCGCTGTCGTAATGATCAGGTACAACTGGTTTAACCATATAACGCGAGAAATTCTCTGGCTATACCTGTTATTATACACGATGGAAAATCGACTCCTTGTCGTAGACGTTTGACAAAAAATTGCAAAAAATGTATCAATACAAAGTGTATGGTATCGGTAATTTATGACGAAAGCGGTCCGGATATGGCAAATGCATTTCTCTCTGTGAAACGACTAATTTTTCTCGCGATCATGTTCGTAAATTACAGACATGTCAACACTCAACACGCTCCACCTTTAGAGTTGGAGAGATTTTTGTTGGTTTACTGATAGATCGTCGTATGAAAAAGTTTCTAATCTTGGAGGTTGTTTTCAAGTCAAGATTCAAGATTGAGAAATCGGTTTAGATGGATTTCAGAAACACTATGAGAGAAACAGATGTTTAAAGTTGGAAGTATTTTATATTATTTATATTATAAATAGTAGCTGACTAATAACATACGCGCAAAGCGCAGGATTATTTATTTTACTTCTTACAACTTCATGCCAGGATTCCATAAAATTGTAAGGTATTTCAGGATATTTCGCGGAATTTGAACAGAATTTATTTCACTCATTTCAAAATCTTTGAAATTTTATAATCCCAGAAACCGCTGAAACCTTTGAAATCATCGGATCATCGCATAACATCGCCCATTAAAGCCTCCTTTTTACTTCATATATACTTTTCGCATAATTTCCAGCTTTTCATTGCATTCATCATTTTCATCGTATTCACAACCTGCATTGATATAAAGTTCTGACCTTATACTTCTATTAGATGAAAGAAACTTCATGAAAGATAAACAGTGACATTCAACGTTTTAAAAGCCTAGCCAGAAGTCAATTTATCCGCCCTTATTAAAATTGCAATCATTTTTACAAGCGGATTTCTCCTTCCCTATCATTCTCCCACCTTGAGAATATGAAAGAAAAAAATGTTTCCAATCTTTTTTTAGGAAATCGATGAAAAAAAATGTCAAAACAATAGATACTACTATACAATACAATACAAAAAGGAAAAAAAGAAAAAAAGAGAAACATGAATGCTTCCTAGCCGCGTTGGGTGGGTTCAATTTGATCGCAGGTGTAGTGAAATCGGTCTGTCCGGATCAGCGAGTGCGAGTAAACATTTCAGATAGACCGAGCGCGTCGTTGTTATTATACGCTGAGCCCATACAACAGCCCAGCATAAAGGTGGGACGTTCCACGGACACATAAAGGGGGTTGGACATGTCCGTTGTTTGTGTGTGGCTCGTCCGTTTGTCCATTTGCGTATCGGCCAGTGCTTTATGGGAATTAGCGGTGTATTGTGGGTTGGTGAGTGGGCGGGCTGTGTGTGCACTGGTGCAGGAGAAACGGGCGCAGAACGAGCCGCTTCGAGCGACATGATAGTAGGCTTGGGGGTGGATGCTGAATATATAGAAGAGAGGACACCCGACCATTGGGAATACCGAGGGAATGGGAACGCAGATGATTCCTCTGTGCTCACTGTTTGTCAATATGCGAGGGATATGATCACCAAGTATAATCACTGTCCAGCTATATCAATAAAAACCTTCTTCATGTCATCCCCTTCTTCCGCTTTGTATTGTAGGCACCAGGCAGAATATACGTCGATAATACTGCTGAACCATCCGTGGCTCCAATTCGTCATCCATGCTGCAAAATTAATCTCTCAAAGCTTTGCCACAAAGCAATCCTATTCAGGCAAATCGATATTGCTCTCGAACATTATAGTAGCTTTGATAAGGAATAAGCGTTTGCATAAAGGACATCATTAAGCATCCTGCTGATTTTCTCAGACCATTCCGTGAAGAACATCATCATCATCTGTAACTTAAGTTCTCATTCATCGGATTTATGTAGATTAGGTATATTTAGATTATGGTATTGTAAATTTAATATTATGCACGTTTTGTTTCAAGTATTTGAATACACATAAGTGCAGTGCATAATTGTAATCACGATATGGTAAGTGAACATTGAAATGCATGCATTACCTCTCGTAGATAAACTTTCAAAATGTACAGTAATGTTCAATCTTCCTCTGATTTCATTGTACATTATATTATATCAAGCTTCCAAGGGCAATTTTTAAGAGTTAAATGGCGAAACATTATCCAAGCGTTTGGTCGCATCCCTTCTTTAAGGCCTTCTTTTATTCATCATCCTGTCTGGCTATCATCATTAATTACATCAGTACATCATTAATTCTGTATTAACATCATATTATCCGCAATTGAAAGTAAATTCTCATTCATCATAAAACCATTTTCAACACGAGGTTGATACCTGATCAATTTCAAAAAATCTTCCTTCGAATCGCAGTGATTTTTCCGCGGTTGCACCGACGCTGGATTGTTTGTGCAAGACCGCTGCTGTTAACAGGACTGTCGCTAAATGAACGTCCAGTTCTGACAGTGTGTGCGTATTTTTTTTCTTTTTTGAGTGAAGCATCAGGAAGCCGATGAACATCGGGTTCTGGAGGGTGAAGCGGTGTATCTTTTCGAGCGATCAAAGAATTATCACAGCGGCGGGAGTCGAGGTCGGTGTTTGTCGTTTGATCGCGAGACATCCATGCATGGATTTGCCCGGCGTTAACGGTGTAGATCGCGCTTTTTGCAACTGCAACTGTGAAGAGTAGAGTGAACTATGACACTTTAACAGTTGAGGCGTTAACGCATTTTTTCTCTCTGTTGCTCTCTCTTCTCCTCTCTTTTCCTCTCAATCCTCATCTCTGACTTTCCACTTTTCGTTTCATCCATCCTTTGCCACGCGTCGTCAATCCACGGTTGGTATCTCTTCCCGAGGCCGAGGTCGGCGAGGTCCTCCGCCCTCGTGTCGTACTAATGCATGTAATTGCAGCTAACCTCGTTAAACCAACCGACTGATGCTCAAATTGTGCCCCTCTCTCTATCTCTCCCTTTCTCAATCTACGGCGTTTCAAACTGCAGACTTTACTTTCCCTCAGGAAATTTTTTAACAACTTTAATATAAGAGACAAGGGAAGCTTAAATATCCCCCCATTTATGATTCTGATGAATTCTATGATTTCTACTATTAATATTATTATTAATTACTGTAACGCTACATTTTTAATCTTGTAACAAAATTAGTCTCCTAATTAATCGTCTCAATAATGGTTGACTTTTCTTTGACGTCAATCTGTGGTGTCAATCTCAAAAAATCTTACACTCGAGATACAGAGAAAGGAGAAAAAAGTCGTAAAGGAGATTCTAGTCTTTAGGTGTAGATTGGGGGGAAAGATCGTCTCTGTATGGCGATCACGCAAACCACTGATCGCTTCAAGGGTGTCGGGTCACGCGCGTGCTATCATTTCATTAAATTATCACGAACACGTTCAACGACCATTTTTGTTCTGCAACGCTTGATTTAGCTGATTTTTTATTCATCCCCTTATAAGACGATGTAAACATACTTTTAAGCAACTTTTTCAGAAAAGAAGGGGTTGAAAAACGAGTTTGAAAAATGACTTTAAGTTGTTTTTAAGAAGAGAGCTAAAAAAAATGAGATTATAAATAAGGGAGTCGAGGTGTGAAACTGGAACAAGTAAATAAAAGCGTCGATTTATAATTGCTTTGACTGAGGAGAAATTACATCGTTAGACGAACTTCTTACGCATCGAAGATTTCTCGCGGTGGAGAGTTCAGGGGTGAGTCGTCGTGCCAGGTTTCCAGAAGCCTGACGAGCTACGGACTACTTGGTACTTATATTACAAGCTTCCCCCCTGACCCCACTTGCGACTCTTCCGGCCTCGACGGATCCGATTTTCTCGGAGAAAAGTCTTGTATAATTACTTTTCTCATTAACACTGTTCGTCATTGTTTCAATGATCGTTAGCGTGCTGTCAAGGCGAAGGAAAATAATAACCCATCCGCCTTCGGCTAAATTGCACGTACTGACTTTCAATTATAATTACTGTGATTATCAAGATTCAGGAAGTGTACCTATTTCTTCGGGCTATAATATATCTCCAAAGTTACCCGTCTTTACGTCTACTTACTCACGGAGGGGATATCACTCATTCGTTGATTGCTTCTCTACCGAGCGATTTAATCCTTTGAGTTCCAACTTTTTCTGAGAAAGCAGCCTTTTGCAAATCATGTTTTTCTACTCTCGTGATCTCAAATCAAAGTCGAACTTCGCTTTAAGAAAAGAAGTAGAGAAATAAGTTTGAAAAAGTAGTTTGTGTAACACATAAATGATTTTAGACGATTTTCAAGCTTATGAAGCAGAACTAAAGTTTCATTTTCACTCCCTTGGGAGTAAAAGGAGAAAATGGAAATTCTTTTACAAACTAGCTTTTTAAACTCCTTTTTGAACTCCTTTTTTAAATCTCCTTTCTAATTCAATTTTTAATCCCTTTTTACCAACACCTTTTCAATCCTGTTTTGTTACAGACCTTTTTCACTTTTTTTTTCAAACCTAGGTAATTTTTCAAAAATTTCGTATAATATTACTTTAAATCTTTTGAAATTTAAAATCACTTCATGTCATTGAAAATTCGTAAAAATCTTTCAAATTTACGACAACCTTGGAAATATCTCTTAAATTTCTTGAAATACCTATACACTGCGAAAAATGTTTGGTGCGGACAACAAAAAATTTTGTTGCTATAGAAGCAACAAAAATTTTTGGTTGTGCCAACCAAATTTTTGTTAATTCAACCAAAACTGAGACTGACTGAGATTTTGTTGGTTCAAATGAATTTTCTTGGTTCAACAAAAAGTTTGTTGAAAGAACCAAGATTTGGTTGTCACAACCAAACAATTTTTCTCATTTTTCTATAGAAACATCTTAAAATTCGACGAGATCCCTTCAAAGTTAATATTTCATTAAAATCCTTAAATTTTCACTAATATTTTAAAATCCTCAAAAAACTTCAAAATCTTTTAAAATTACTAAAAATCTAAAGTTTTCTACAACCCTTCAAAATTTTTGTGAGATTCTTTAAAATTTCAATCAAATTTCTTAAAATTGCTTTAAAATCTCAAAATTTCTTAAAATTCTTAGAAGCCTTTGAAAATCCTTTAAAATCCCACAAGAATATTCATATTCCTTTAAGTTGAGAAATGAGATTAGAAAAAACATTTAAAAAATGATTCGGAAAAAGTTTTTGGAAAAAGAGGGTTTTAAATT
Source organism: Synergus umbraculus (assembly GCA_900474325.1). Taxonomy (NCBI): domain Eukaryota; kingdom Metazoa; phylum Arthropoda; class Insecta; order Hymenoptera; family Cynipidae; genus Synergus; species Synergus umbraculus. The sequence continues at coordinate 16,015 of UCOK01019893.1, forward strand.
ATGTTGGAAAAATTGTTTGTAAAAAGGGTTGGGTAAAAGGGTTTGGAAAATGAGTTTGGAAAATGCCTTCAGGAAATTTTTGTAAACTGTTTTCGAGGACCTAAAAAACTGAGATTAGAAAAGAGATTTAAAAAAAAATAATCAGAAAAAGGATTGAAAAAGAGACAAAAAAAATTCTTTCATTAATAATTAAACAAGAGGCGCAGAACATTATTGTTCCACGTAAAGAATGTCTTATTATCTGCATATAAAGGATTATCTGCATCCCTTTATAAGTCATAGAGAGGAATTGTTTAAGTCACTCGAACAATGTAATAATCGGTCAAGTTCCATTCTTCTTTCTGATATGAGATGCAGGAGAATAAAGAGAGGGGCGGACAATAGCTGAGTCTTTTTCTTATCTAGCACTGCCATTGTTCGCGGATACGAAGGTTGTTAACTGAATCCAGGAGTCTCATTGTCGAGTGCAAGAGAAGTAACAGTGGTCCATTGTATTTCCTGCGGCAGCGCATTTTTATCGATTCCTCTCATACGCCGTTTCCTTTCACTCTGCGGTGGTTTGTCCCACTTCATTTATTATTCCATCACATCTTCCCTTATTTAAGACCGGACGTTTCATAAAAAAAAAAAGAAAAAAATTGACTTCCGGGCTTCTCGCTTCTCAGCTCGATCGTTAAAAGACTTTACTATTTTTTTTACATGTATACATAACAATATCCACCTTGAGATGTCATCTCTCACTTTGCCTGTAGATCGCGGCTCTTTCGCGTGCAAATATTTTCGTTATGTGTTTATCGAGAGTATGCCCGCTTTTTTCGCGCCGCTTCTAGATCGAAGTGGTCTGAAAGTGTCGACAAAAATAGTTCTCGCGAAATGGCTCACTTCGGAAGTGTTATTATCAAATTATGGCTTATTTAAGTTTGGAAAAAAATTATCGGTTGAAGCTCAATTAAATTCTTCGCTGCAAATGGGTTTTGAAAATATTTTAAAAGAATTCAGTAGAGTTTTTTTGTTTTCGTGATTTTATGGAATTTAAAGCGATTTCAAATGATTTTAAGGAATTAAGGTATTTTAAAACCTCTTGAAATTTTTAAACATATTTTTTTTATTTCATTTTATGTCCTTAAAATAATTAAACACAAAATAGTTATAACTTATATATAAGCTTGGGAAAAATTAACGATTGAATTTCAATAAAATACTTTGTTGCTAATGTTTTTTTTTTAAATTAAAATATTATGAAAATTAAGATCTGATCTGTTTCATATTACTTGAATCTTAATGCTTCAGGAAACGAGTATTACAATTTTCTTATAAAATTCCGTATGCATATTGTAGTGCAAATCTTAGAGTATAAACTTTCTCTTTGAAAAGTGTGACCGTTCGTTCAATGGTCATATATATTATAATATATTGAGGAGACTGTCTTATAGAAAGCAAACATTCTTATCGCTCGCATCAGTGCTTTAATGTCGCAGAAAACTGGAACTCCGCTTATCAAATTATTTTCTCGTTGTCATTAACATTTTACACTGCGAAGTTAATGCTATTTATTTATTTCTAGGTTTCAATAATAAACCTGTGTCGCGGGTCATTAGAATTACAAATTCAGCTCTCAACACTAAATTTAATATAAATAATATTTAAAGAGACATTTATTGAGTTCAAATGAAAGTTGCACCACTAATTAAAGATATTTATTCTAATCGACAATTATCTATGTCAATTGACCCGGGCATTAGAAATTAACATCATTAGAAAGGTGGTTTCTTGGCCTCTAAATTATAATTATATTGTAAAAAGCTACTAAAAGCATATTTTCATTCCCTTGATTCTTTCAAAAGAGTCCGTTTTATTAAAAATAATAATAATAATAATAATAATAAAATAAAAAAACAGAAACCGGACCCGGTAAATAAACTTTCCTTAAAAAAAGCGACTTGTTCCACTGCTTGAAATAAGATACGAAAATTGCAATATTAAAATCGAGAATCGAATCGAGAGGAATTTCGAGAATGTTAATTGCTGTGATTAAATAGAAGCTACAATTAAAGAAAAATGAAAGAAGCCTTTGGGAATTTCGAGAGTTCAGAAACGTTGAGATCTCTACGATTATCGCAGGACTTGAAATAACAATACTGATTTTAAGTCAAGGGACTTGTAATTTTTTTCCCGAAGTTTGCTTTTTTAAGGCATCCTCTCGATTCCGGGCAGCGATAAACAGGGTGGAAGGTAATGAAAAGACAAGAAAGTCGCAGTGACGGCACACAGGAATGCAGCAGCTGCGAAGCTCATTCAGATCTGAGCTGAGGAATTCTTACTACACTCGGATTCTCTTGGAGACGCCGCCCAAGTTACAAGTATAACTTCGCTCAATGCCCAACCATTTCCATTTCATTCTCAAGCGTACTCGTAATTGCCATTTATCTACCTCCAAGACCATAAGATGAACGTTAAGTCAAGTCACTTACCTATCTTCTCTAAAGATCAGAGGACATCAAGTACAATCTTTAATTTCTTAATGGGAACTACAAATTATTATGAGTTGCATATTATTTTACGAGTTACTATTATTGAGTAAAAAATAGGATCTGTACTTGTTCTCATTGTCTATTGTTGGAGGACTTCTTCCAAAAATCCAGAATTGAGAGATACCCCCTTCTTAAGTCCAACGTTTTTTCTTGACCCTTCCATTAATCAGAATCTTAAATGGGCATTAGGCATAGTCCCCCTAGTTTTCCATAAAGTTATTGTAAAAGAAGACTCGGCAATTTTTCCAAATCGCAATCAAAATCATCTCTTCAAATTTGAAATGAAATAATTATTCCTTTATCCTTTCATCCATCCTAGAGTTAATTCCTTAGCTCTCGCCTTAAACCTTGAATCTGTCTTCGAAGGCCTTAACCTAACGAACCTTATACCCTTGACTAAAGAAATTCCTCCGCGAATAACTCGCTTTGATCATCTGAGATCCGCGTCGCTTTTTTATCGGCGCCAACTTGCGTGGGCAATCGCTAGATACATAACACCTCTCAGAAAAATTTCATCCAACAACAATTTTCCCTCAGAAAATCAGACAAACCGAAAAGATTCATTGCTTTTAAAACCGGAAAATTCTCTTCTTTATCTTAACTCTTCTTCCATAACTTATCACTCCCAAGTTGTTTGAATTCTTCAGCAAGTTGATTCGCTCTCAGTAATTTGCTCACAATTAAAGCGAGAATCCCGTCCCCGTAAAGCGGCGACTAGGTGGTGATTTATTCTTAACAAGGCAAGGTTTGCTGGGTACTTGAGTGGCCACGCGGTCTGCGTGAAACAGCCGGGAGAACGAGGATGAGAATGAGAATGAGTATATGGAGGAATGAAGCAAGGCGGTGTAAGGTTAGCAGAGAGAGGGATGGAAAAAAAAATAAAAAAAATACATATATAAAAGAGGAGGATTACAATACGCAGAGTCGACCCGCCTGTGTATTTTGCCTTTACCGACACCCTCTTCTTCAGCGGACCAGAGAGAGGTACAATAAACACCCCCTAGGAATCTGCCGACTTTAATTAATTTTATATGTGTAGCACACGCAAGCAGAATAAAGTCGGGGATTCCAATTGCAAGAAAGAGATGGAGAAAAAAGAAAAAAATAGAGTGTGTGGCGAGGGAGGAAAGCAGCGACTTCTGTTCTCTGGGATCCACTTGAGGCGAGAATAATACCGCGATGCACGTGGCTCGGTTAATTCTTTCCTCTTCCAAACCCCTTGATTTTTATAATACCCCCTTCCCTCCACCCCTTCTCTTTCCTCTCTCTGGCTTCACCTCTCCCACTTTGGCAAATTGAATAGGCAAACGAACGAGAAGGATAATTTTGTGAGCTTAAAAGTGGAGTTTATTAAAGTCCGATTATGGCAATTTTTTTTCTTTTGTTTAGTAAACATATACGTTATTTATATAGTGGTTTGATTTAAAACACAGTTAATATATATATATATATATTTTTTTTTATAGCAACACTTAAAATTCAATCAATCATTTTGATCCTATAATATGACTTATATAGAACATTTATGCGACGGTAGTTACGTTTCATCAAACACTAGAAGAAAGTACTCTTTTATATTCGAGAATAATGAAAACTGCCTTGGAAAAGCTCATTCACGCTCTGCCTCGTTTCATCTGAAGCTTTAGTAACAAGAAATGGAAAATAAACTTATAAACACAGATCAACAGAATCTTCAGCTTTGAATTTGCATTAAAATAATTCTCAGGCAACATTCTGCAAAAGCTATAAAAGACCTTTGAGCTTCTTACTTTCAAGATGTTAATTTTACTGAAAGGAATTCTATTTTTTCACTCTCGTCATTTTCTCATTGGGATTCAGACTGCAACCCTGGAGGCACGAAGATTGTGCAGAAAAGGTGACATGATAGGAGCGCGGACGCTGAAAGGAAGGAAGGCGAGTACAACGACAGCAAGGAAATAAAAGAAGGGCAAGAAGAAGAAAGGGAAGGAAAGGAAGGGAAAAGAAAGAAATCCAAAATGTAAGAGAAGAGAGAGAGAGAAAGAGAGAGAAAGAGAGAGAAAGAGAGAGAAAGAGAGAGAGCGAGCGAGAGAAAAAGGAGAGCAAGAAGTCGGTTGCCTGAAGGTGACGGGGTGGTGTGGACGTACTAACATCCCTTATGCTCCCTAGGGATGCTGCGGCCTCGCCCCACACGATCTTGGTAAAACTCTTGGCTGAGATAAGAAGTCGAAGACAATAATCCTCTTGACAGCCGGCTCGCTGTCGCAGCTTATTTCTTAAGATCAACGTGAGCTTCGCCCTTAAGAGGCTTCATCCACTGTCATACGCAGCAGCTTTAATGCCTTTAATGCTTTTAATGCACATGTCGGATAATCTCTTCTTTTTGTCTCGGACATTCACATTTTCTCGAGACTCATCTTTTCACGGACATATTCTTAATTCGTCTTATTCAAGTTGTATTCTTTTCAGAGAATGTTTTTCCTTTACATTCATTTATTTGTAAATAATTTACTTGATTTAATTACAATAAAGTGCGATTCCTATCTTTTTGCATCGCAACTCTCCCACGTTTCAGCTGCAATTCCGGATATTCTTTCTACCTCCATTTCTCTATTAAATGTCGAATAAGTTCGCATAAAGAAAATTAAAACCTGTATGTAGATGGAAACACTTCCGAGTTATTTCTAAGAATGATGGGAATTGACTTTGTATCAACAGAGAAATCAAAAGTATCTTCGAGTGACATGTACGTTCAGATTGCGTCATCGTTTAGCTCATAGAAACCATCCAGATTGACACAGTGGCAAATTGTGTTAGAAGGATGTAGACCGAGTATATCAATGGACAAAAGGCAACCGGGAGAAAAAGGTTCGGTAACGTTTGTTCTCGTGTTATTATCACAATCGAGAGACAGACATATGATGACGTGATCTCGAAAGGAAACAAAGTCGCCTTTGTATATCCGACCAGCAGCCAACTTAACAGACTCTCGTTCCCGCTCACTGATGTACTGATGAACTGATCTACAGATCTATAAAGAAAATAAAAAAAAAATCTTTTCACTTTCTTTATTTAATTCGCATAAGGCTTTCTAAAAACTACAACATCCGAAAGCACTTTATTCGCTTTAAGCCTCAACTTTGCTGATTCAAATCTTGTGAAGTTAATATCTGGAAGCAACCGCCTTTCGCTTTGGTTAATCCCGCAAATTGTTTATTCACAAGAATATCAAAAGGATTAGAGGCGGATAGATAATAAACATAGGCCAATAAAAATAGCCAAAAATATCTGTATGCAAGATCTCATTCCGTGCAAATGCCTTCTGATATATGATTATGGATTTTGCGATGTCGTTGCGGTTCAGCGGTTCAATCGAGAAGCGCGGCAATGCTCGCAAGTTTTTCCCTGAAAAATCACAATATCGCTCCACATTGTGAATAAAGCCTTATCACGAGTCACGTAATAATCTCGGCCCCAGACTCCCGTCTTTTAAGAAGAATACTGTATCTGTCTAAAATAATGGAGAGCCTTGAACAATTAATCTCTTCTCGATTCATTCTACAAGCAGATTGCTACAACGTATATTATTGTTGATACGATTAATCAAGAGAGTTGCTATCGCTTCATTTCAGAAGTTTTTATCGACTCTAGACTCCTATTCATGCGCCTTGCTCTAAAGCTATTCATAAGAAGCTTTTTTTGTTGTCAAGCATTCTCACATTATGAGACAACGCTCATTATACGCAAAGCATTTTCTTACGAAATAATAGTCATGGGAAAATTATCAAGCGATTTCCGAAATTTTAAAAATATCGGCTACCATAATCTATACTACTACATAAGCTACCATACTCCAGAATAAATAATTTCGAGCGATTTTTCTTTTAAAAGAAGAAAATGAAGAACCAGGAACTGAAGACGAAGACAAGACAATGAGCCTGTGTATTTCGAGACATTGTCTGACTCGACTCAGACGTTTCCGACACCTAAAATCTTCATCAGAACGGTGACCCTCTAGTCTTACTGTTAGCAAAAGTCACTTGTTTGTTCGTTCGCTGACAATCAAAACGGAGACACAGACAAGCAGGCGGGCACAGTGGAAACTGAAATAGCCCCGACACAATAAGCGACTTCGTTCCAAAATTATGTCGCAGGCACGTATAGCGATTCCGACACTCGAAACTGTACCCGGAACAAGAATATCAACAATAATATCGTCACGGATGAAAAGCGCTACAAGATTATTTGACAAGACTATCAACATTGCCTATAAAGAATTTCAAACAAGGATCCAAACATTGAAACTTCAATCAAATCTATTACGAATAGCTCTATTTTCATCCATTAGGATTTTTATATTACGTTTTGGTATAATAAAAACAATTTTTCGTTCCTTCTTCGCTGTAGCCCTGAAACACAATATAAAAATGTTAGACAATTTTCAAGCACCACTTGTCATTTCTTCAAAACAAAAACATTTTTGGAAGCAAATGATGGAGTGACAGTTCCACGTATCTAGAGTAAGAGAAATAGGCAAGGTGGATGAGAAATATAAGAGCTAGATTGCTCGAACGAGAGTGGAGGATGGGACGAAGGGATTATGGTGGTAGTAGGTATGTTTCGGTAATTGCGCTGCTAAGTTTAGGCGGTGCAGTTGGCGTCAATGCGCGAATGCATATTCAGAACGGCCTCCTCATATTCTTATGCGCTCACTTACGAAGCAGAGGGGCCCCAGCATCGCCTGTAGATGTGAATGTGAATGGAACTTGCTGGCACCACGCCTGTTTATATTTAGCCACAGTGGGCGGTATAGCTGTCATGGATACGTATTATCGGCATAACTGAGCTTCGCATATGAATAATGAACTTTCATTCGTCCAACCAACCTATACCTGGCCATTACTCTCCCAGTGATAACGATGTCAAACGATATTCCAGTTTTTAATTGACTATGCGATAGCAACTTTTTGGGCCACTGAAGTCAGTCTTTTCTGGGTCAAATTGAATGATGCACCTGTCTTCTCTTCCTGGAAAAGATGCAGTACTAAAGATACTTATAAAAAATTTCACAAAATTGAGATTAAAATAATAGGTCACATGTGAACTGAATTTAGATCATGATTTAAGAGACACTCGTCTTTGATACTTTGTTGCAACTGCAAGGCAAGCCCGCGTGGGAAAGAAAAGAAAAAGGAGAGTGTAGTTACATTTAATATCGTGCGTGCGTGACGTCTCAGCTGGTGCACTCGCTAGATGAATAAACGTCTTCCTTATCGTCTAAAATAGCCTTTAAACTTCAAGCATATCTGGATCATAGCCAGGCCACAGGAACGCACAATGATGCTAACCACATTAAATTATCACGATCCTGTGTAAAGCAAGGCAGAAAAACGTCTTTATGGTCCGCGAACGCTTTACAGTTGTAATTTTGTCGGCAAGTCCACAAAGGCTTAGTGTATATACTTCTTCCCTATATACTTCTAAAACTTGATATCAATTCCAAAAATAGATTCCTAAATCTCGAAGGTGAAGAGAGTTAGGTAACAAAACTGAGAATAAACAATAAAATAACCACGCTTTCGTCAGCATTGTAATATGACCAAACTAAAACTTCAGCTTGTTATAAATTTTAGCTTCATGTTGAACGACCCACGCGAGGATGATGAATTTTTCACGCATGTCCGGTTAACAGTACTTTGTTAGCTGCAACACAGACTACGCGGTCTTTCAGTTGTACTTTCCATATTTAACTCCACACTTAAAGAATTGCAAAAATTTTACATGAATAATATTGTGAACATAAAAATGTACATGCAATACAATACCGGGGCAGAAACTTTCCCAATTAGCTTGCCGAATTCAGAATTAGGGAGGCCACAAAAAGACCAAGTATTTTTAAAGGTCCACATAACAATCTATTGTACTTGAAGCTCCACCCTCGAATCATTCTAATTAGCATTCCGTTTTATAGACGTATCCCACTCACATGTCGGTCGACTCGCAGAAGCAAATGGAGATGCAGCGGTTACAAACAGAGCACTTGAAGAGGCAGCATAACATCCAGGAGTTGCAGGCGCAATTAACTAAAGGCCAGCTGAACATGCCAAGTCCACAATCCCTAATGTTCCTTCCTCTCTTCGAACAACTAAGAGGCCTGCCCGTTCCGTCGTCGATGCCACCTCCGACTTCTACCGCGTCCACTGGAAACAAGCATATCAACTCCATTGCTAATGTAAGTATTTCTTGACTTTGCAAAGATAACAACACCTTTTTAATATTTACTTATTTAAAATTACCTTCTTTCTGCATTTTATAGATGATCAGCAGTCATCGGGATGGTCCAAGTTGGGCCACGGCGCATCTAGCCCAGATGACGACACAGATGGAGAAAGAATCCTCACCAACGCCCGTCTCGACGGCAGCAACTCCAGCACCTCTTTCACTTCCTGACCCTGATGCGCCCTTGAACCTGACGAAACCAAAATCTTCGGGTGCCACGGCCTCATCATCTCCGGGAAGCGACACCCAATCCAACGGAGCAGGAAGTAGTCATCAGGAGCAACCACTTGCGGCTACGACTCCGAAATTATTTCCTCCAGGTCTACCAATGCCAAGAAACTACCTTCCGAGTCTTCCTTACGTTGGTCTTCCACCTCATCTGGGTTCCCTCTCATCGCCAAGTAAGTGCATCTTTATTTTTCTAACTCATAACTTTCGACTTCTAGAAGGAAGAGTTGTCTCAGGCTTTTCCCATGCCTGAGTTTAAATCAATCCTTAAACTTTGAAAAGCTCTATCACAACAATCTCCCCTCAGTTGCGCAATTCGAAGAGGGTTATGGTTAATCTTCATATTACTGATTGTAATAGTTTCTCACTGACCTAGTTCTTCTACAAACATTCGAACGGTCTAAACTCCCGGGCCTTAGGCAAACAAACTTGGACATGTGGACTTTTGCACCGTCTGTCATAACTCTGATGAGAGATTTATTTGCAGGAAAACATGGCGAATTTTCTATAAGCAATGTGTGGAGTTGGGAGAGTATTGGTTATAATAAATGGATAACTCAATTTTTCAGTGGGTAAAATGTCCAAAGATGAGTCGGCCAATTCGGTAGCACAAGCAGCAGCCGCTGCAGTAGAAAAGCACTTCGCAATGCACGGACTTTATGGACTCCCGCCGAGTTCGGGCGCAATGCCACCGTCGCCTCAAACTCAACGACCTGCCAAACACTCGTCCAATCGGGATGAGCCTCCTCAGGATGATCAAGACTTCCTGACGGCGTCTCATAGTGAGTCAATTCTTCTTTATAATAATACATTTTTGATAGATAATCCATTTTAAACTTATGATTTAATTTTCAGTGTGGCGAGATTCGGGTTACAAGGTTCCAGAAGATATAACGGAAAAAGGTAAGATTAAAATTTTCCTTTGTCATACTTGAAATTTTCGTACTATTGACAATACTAAAGTGGATTTTCTTTTCTTTTGCAGCTAAAATGGTCAGACAGCAGAAGAGGGAAGGTGAAAACAAGCCACATATCAAGCGACCAATGAACGCGTTCATGGTGTGGGCCAAAGATGAGCGAAGAAAGATTCTCAAAGCGTGTCCCGACATGCACAATTCTAACATATCTAAAATACTCGGTAAGAATTATTTCTTAAGAAATAACAAACTCTTGAATTTACAAGTTCCGAGAGGATTTTATCTTGGCGTCTGACATGCAGATGCTTTTCTCTTAATCTTAATACTCTAAACTCTTCATGAGTTACAATAGTTCTGTTGGGATCAATCGATTTATTGTTACGATTTGGCACAGAAAGTAATTCTTACGATTTGTCACAAATTCTTATTACGATTGGTCTTCAGACAGCTGCAGATTCCTATATCACTCGGAACCAGTCATAAAAACTTTTATTACGATTTGTTTTCAGACAGCTGCATTAGTCTATCACTCTAAAGAAGTCATTAAAATCTGATAGGCAATGAAGACAAAGTACAGAAATAAGAGTCACTTTTGAAATTGGGTGGTCCTTATTTTCGAATATTTAGAACGTTGTTCCGCTTGATAATTTCTTGAGATTAGGTGTGAGAAAGATGCTTAGGAAATTTTAGCTACATAGAATAAAATTTAGAGTTGCCAAAGTCGATTTTGCAAATCATGTTATTTTAATCTGGAAAACTTGAAGTAACATTTTTTTTTAGAAGAAGCTACAATGCTCAGATATATTAATAATGTGACTTATTTACGTAAAAAGACTACTTTGCCTCTGTGTTGCAAACAATAATAAATCTTTTAAATAACATCACCATCGTTTTCTCTCTAAATCTTATTTCCATAATTCCAGGTGCTCGATGGAAAGGGATGTCCAACTCCGATAAGCAGCCCTACTACGAGGAGCAGTCTCGACTCTCAAAATTGCACATGGAGAAGCATCCGGACTATAGGTATAGGCCGCGTCCAAAGAGGACTTGTATCGTTGACGGGAAAAAGATGAGGATCTCCGAATATAAATCTCTAATGCGACAGCGGCGGCAAGAGATGCGGCAGTTGTGGTGTCGAGATGGGGGTCCGGAGATGGGTTTCCTCTCCCCAGTGAGCTCCGACATGAGCTCGCATCACTCCGGAGCGGGTCCATCTGCAAGGCCGTCGGTCTCGCCTCCAGCGACGATGCTCAATGGAGCGGGCCCTAGTTCGGACCACCCTTCCTTCTACTACCCTCAGGACAGCCTCTCGCCGACAGACGTGATGAACTTCTCTCCTGAGAATTCGGGCTCCATGGGCGGCTACGACGCGAGTCCACGGCACCATGACGAGGATTGAACCATGGCTCCGGGTCAGCCAAACATTTGGCAACCCGGAGCATCCAGACCCGCCCATGAACTGTTCTGGTAACCAGGACGCACCAGGTCGACCAGGTCCCAAACGTTCCAGCTCCCCCAGGAGTCTAATGTCGAGAAGAATCGGAAAAGGCGGAGAATCGACAGTTACTTTCAGACTTGAATCTTGGTTGTGATATATTAAAACGTTTATCTCTGTGCCATCGCGCGAGATCAGCGACCAGGTTTCCGTCGTGTCCTCGCTCAAGCGCCCCCAGGGTCGAAAAATACTCAGTAGATGTCACGACGCAGACCCCGTCGTCCAGGGATGCCTAGGTTGATAGTAAAAATGCTTTAGACGACACTCTCTAATAATCAAAAGTGCAACCAATAAGAAACGTACGTGTGATAAGGTCTCTCGCAGGACTCTCGCGTCGATCAGTCCCAGCAAATCAGTCCTGAGTGATCAATCGCGAGTCACTGACCAATCAGTCCGAGTCATACAAACTGCTGATCGATAGGAGCCGATCGTCCGGAAGTTGTAGTAGATAGACGAGTATAAGTAAGTAAGGCAAGAGTCTTGTTCCTAAACCTTCTAGTTTGTCTACACTGCGAGCTAATCGCACTGTAAGTTCTGTCAAACTGGCGTTAATCTCAAAGCATATTTATTAGCATAAGCTAATAAATCGTATCATGCTCATGCAATTAAACTTCTTCGCCTAGAGATACTTATTACCACAAAACTGTACTTCCATTTGAGACGATCGAGTTAGGGAAAATCGGCGACGATTCCATGCGTTTCGAGTAGGGTTAGCCGCAATTTAAACACCTTGTACTTATAGTATTTTCATCATTAATTTATTGAACCTGACAATTCTGAAGAGAGATTTTTGTCGCGAATTTTAAGATTGAATGAGCCACGGGCCCGTTGACAGTTTCAAGAAAAATTGTAAAGGTTCTGGTAATTTTGGATTGGAAATTCATCACGTTTCCCGAAAAACAGACCAATCAGGAACGAGTATAGTAAGACAGTTGATTGATTGGTTTAAGACTGTTGGATTTAAGTTCTAGTCACAAAATTCTATCTCTTCATTTTACTGGGGTATTAAAATTATCGAGATTCTGACTCATAGTTTAATTTTAAATATTTTTAAATCTTGGAATTGTTTTTAAAATGACTTCAAATCTTTAGAAGTATTTTTGAAATCTTTTTAAATACTCTTTAAATTTGTTGAAATTTTGAAATCTTCTAAAACATCTACTTTTTAAATTTTTTACATTCATTTTACAACTTGGATCCAACACCCTTAAGCGTGTGGTATCAAAAATTTATAGTTTGATTCCCGGCGGGCCTGATTCGAGTGCAAGAAAAATAAAGGAGAGAAAGAGGAAGAGAGCAAGATTTGCGACAATTTTAGCGAACTGTTACAGTTTTAAAATTACGAGAATGATTAGTGTTATTTATTAATGGAGCATAGGCTAACAATCAAATTATATTATAAAGACGTTGTATTGTTTTTAATATCTCAAAGAGGATCGTGTTACGTTTTTCTTTTTTTTTTATATCGTCGAATGTTGTGTTCGTGAGAGTAAGCGAATGGCCGAGCGAACGCGTAAGAGACAAATTTATTAGAAAGAGAAGAGATATCCTCGATCCATTTCCAGTGGTGTAATAACGTTACATTTTTCTTACATCATTTTTGTATCCTTTGTACAGGACAAAATATTTTATTTTGTAGATAAAGGCTACATTTTATACTGGGGGGAGAAAAAATGTTTTTTTTTTTATAAATACTTCCATGAAATGGGAGGTGAAGTTTCTGAAGTTGTTTTTCGCGCTGAATTCGAAGCTATTTTTCATTTCTTGTCTAATAAAGTTTAAAAGATTTTCATATTTTCTCGCTCTGTAGAGCTATTCACTTTTTAAACAGAAATGTGCATACAGAGCAAATAACTATTTAGTGATAGTAAATTTTGCACAAAACGAAGAATTGCGTTCCTCTATTTTAAAAATTGTTACACTTAAAAAAATACATTCATTTTCATCAAAGCTTTAAAAAAAATTTACTCTAAAAATCTCAAAAACTGGAAAAGGCAAAAATGAAAGACAGATTTGAGTTTAGCATGAGAAACTTCTTTCTTCTTACATAGTTCATATTTTCTTAATCAGTGTTACAACCCCAGTCAAGACTTTTAATTTAAAAAAAAAGAGTAGAGCGAAACTTAATAATTAAAAAAAAGAAGAATATAAATGTCGTACAAAACTGAAATAAATTTTCAATTAAGGGTGTTGGATTTAAGTTGTAATCTCAAAAATTTATCTTTTTACTACTATAATCTCAATTCACCACAAAATTAATAGATTCGAAAACCAGTGTTAGGTGTATACTAGATAGGAATGCGCCTTAGAAAAAATCTTAAGGAATGAAGTAATTTCAAATGCTATCATTTTCGCCAATCTAATTCCCATACAGTCTTATGGCCAAAATACACGCTCGCCGAAGTGTCGAAACGTTTCCGTGTTTACATAAGAGTAAAAGAGATGGAGAGTACTTATTGTCCAATTTTTCATGCTCTATCTCTTTTACTCTTATATAAACGCGGAAACGTTTCGACACTTCGGCGAGCGTGTATTTTGGCTATTAGCTTTACTTCTGGTGCTTTTGTGGTAAATTGAGATAATAGCCAAATAAAACTTGAGCAATAAAACTGGAAAGTGGAACAATCAGAGTACCTACTTTTGAGAGCACTATGGAATTTCGGATGGTATCGAATCTGAGTCCAATGATGCATGAATTAATAGAAGGGAAACTCGATAAGGCATAGAATACATACATGTTACGTAGAGGAGAAACTCGATGTAGTATGCAGTACTGGTGGCGCCTCCATATTCTTCGCGGGTAACAAACTTTGCCACAAGTGCAACAGAGGCAAAAGAACATCTGTCTCTTTTGCTCCTATATGGTAAATTTAGTTATTCTCGAAGAATATAGAGGCGGCACCATTACTGCGCCATATCTAAAATGAGAAATTCGAATTCTGAAGTTACAACTTGGATTCAAGACGCAATAAAGAAAATTGTGAAGAAAAAAAGGTAAAAAATAAGAATGTAAAAAGAGAAAACTTTAATTGAAAATCAGTTTCGTGCGACATTCGTCTTCTTTGGAAAACGAGGATATCGGGAGCTTGATGTGATAATACTTATGTGCCAAATAGCGTTTTCGCGGGCAGGAGGTCGAATCGTAGACAGTCCTCCATGTTCCGAGTCGCCTCGTTGGCTCGACGTGAAACTCGAATCTTTTATTATTGCGTCTCGACCGTTTTTTCACGCTGTTCAAATTTTTTGTTAATTTATGATCAGTGCAATTACGAATACAAGGTACCTAATATAATTTTACAAAGAGAGCCAGTATCCTCGGTATAGACCGATGCTGCCCCCTCCTGACCCAATTAATTCCCTTTTCCCGGTGGCATCGTAGCAGTGCTCCTAGAAATCCCAAAAATTCGCCACTTGTTTATGCGCATGCGCCGGAAAACGCATCTTATTGGTTATATTTCGCGGGAATTTTTTAAATACTAAAAATGTTATTTGAAATATTATTAACAAATAATTGTGTATTAATAAATAAAAATAACAGTTGAATTATTAATGCAAAGATAAGGTGCGTTACACGACACATGTGCAATACAAAATGGCGAATTTTTGGGACCACTGCATCGTAGTCGCTCGCTCAAGTGCATGCGGCTAGGAGATAGCTTAATGTTGATAATAATTTATTTTATGTATATAAAGAATTTGTACAAGGCAGCGGGCCACGCGTGTCGAGCGACGTCCGATGCACGTGTCAATATTATACGATATTAATGTACAGTGTAACTATATTAATTGTGATGTACCTACGTAGCTCTATGTGTAATTAATCGAGACAGATGCGACTACATTAGCCTACGTCACGTAAATTAAGCTACGCCTACTATTATTGTCACTACTGTAATTCATTATCATTATCCCGATTATCATACCTACCACTTTTATTATTTAAGCAATTTTATTATTTTATCATCCGTTACGGTAGAGGGCGAGAGAAAGAGAACGATAGAGAATGTATGGATCTAGGGTGGTCCTTATTAATTGGGATTAAAATTTTTTTCATCTATTTTGACGTTTTTTTTTTTGTTGATAAATCCGTCGAGTTAGTTCTGAAAGGCGTTGGGCTCAAGTTCTAATCTCAAATTTCTGCACAACCATATTCATTTCTTCTGGCTTCTGATTTCTGATTTTTAAACTAAGGGTGGCGTCCCATGGATCTGGAATGCCTTGCATTTTAAACGCAAAACCATGAGAGTGAGAGAGATAGTAGTATTAGTGCATCTCTCTCACTCTCATGATTTTACGCAAAACCGCAACACCTTCCGGATCCATAGGACGCCACCCTAAAGAAAAGATCTAACTGAAAATTTTGGATATGACAAAAAATATACCAGTGCACGTTATTTGTAATTTGAATATATACTGCAATTTTAATTCATTTAAAAATGTTTAATGTGTTTTAGTGCCCTCGTTTCGTTATTAATCAGGGCACTAAAACCCTGTTGTCACTTACATTCAAAATTTCAGTGAGATATTTTCTTTAGTTTAAAAATAACAAGCCGAAGAAAATATATTATACATATAAATAAATATATATGATGTTGTCGGTAAATAGTGACGTCATAGTTTAAAATTTAAGGCCATACATTAGTTGTCCGATCCTTACCTTACCGACATTTTGTTCCCTGCAATACCATTTCTACATTTATTAATATATCGAAAATTTTTATAATGATAAGGCAGGGATAGGATAAATTCAAAACGAATACTTCGAAATCTAATCTCAAAATTCAAACTTCATTTTACTGAAAAATTATTGAAGTTAAGCATTTCTTCACTCTTTATTTTTTATTCACTTCTTCTTGAATAATGAGTATCGCTATATATCGTCCATATTGAAAAATATATAATTGCAATATTTTTTGAGTCAAATCAAGAAATGAAATTTTGAGGCCACTTTTGCCTTATATTTTGGCAAAAATATTTTCTTTTTCTCACAAAATTTGAGTAAGCACCAGTCTTGCCACCAAGAAATTCGTTCCAGTTAAAGGTCATTAAAAAAAAATGAATTTTTACGACCACAAAATTGTATTTCTTAAATGAGATGGGAATTTGAGTAATTCTACATATTTTTTCTGCACTGTTTTGCATTTCTTTATCCAGCGCTCCAACAGCCTTAAGAAGAATTCGGATAGGAAAAAGTTTTAAAACCCAAATGGATTAAAGGAAATTTAAATAAATCAATAAAAATTCCAATGAATACTTAACAATAAAAATGAAATTGAAGATTAAAGAGATTGTATTATATTTCAAGAAACTCATGAATTCATGAAAATTCAATATTTCATATCAATTACAAGAAATTCAAGATAATTTAAGTGAATTCCAGAGAATAAAAAAATAAACAATAAAACTTTTAATAAGTTCAAGTCAACTAGATGAATTTTGTTTCTTACCCCTCTCAAGAAAAAAAAATATTTTCCAATTTAAATAAGATAGAAATTCGTAATCAATCTTGGTATCATTAAATATTATCTGATTGAGCAAGAATTTACTTTAGTGGGAGTGCAAGATTGACAATTTTCGAAAATAAAGGCCACCCTATTGTATGTCAATATGAGAGAAATAAAGCGAGATTTGTGCCAGTTAAGTCAATGTTGATACTCACAAATCCTACATTAGCCATTCATCTAACTAATCAAATTTCAAGAAGCGTTCAAATAACTTCATCTCCCGCTACGTTTTCTCCAGCCAGTTGTGACTTCCAAAGACCTGAAATTTCGAAAGGGTATTATTACTTTTATCGCTACTATAACTTCATACTCAGAAACAAGCGGGAACGTCGAAAGTCCAACAATCAGTTCAAAATATCGATAATAAAGTCGTGTTTATTTAAAAAATAAACCATTATCGATTTTTCAACATCTACTATTTTTTAAATAAATTTTTTAACAAAACGATTCAAGGAATCGATCTGCCGAATAATAAGAAGTGCCATATAACTTGATATTACGTACCATGTCATCAGAAAATTGAAAAGCGAGTAATACAGAAAATTATCGACACCGCGCTCTCGCCTGTTGAGGATAAATTATAAATTATGACGTCAATATTTACTAACCGTAATATATATATATTATAAAAAAGGGATAAAAAAATATATTACGGCCAATAAATAGTGATGGAACTATTTACTGACTTTTTAAGACGAATACATGACTCAAAATCTAATCTCAAAATTCCGTTTTTTTATTTTACAAAAAATATCTAGTTATAATATTTGTTTAGTAAAATGAGAAAATCGAAATTCAAGATTATAAATTGGTTTCAACGCCTTTAAACGATTCAAATTTTTACTTTTTTCTTTTGCTTATAAAAGAAGCCCATCACTAAGATTTTCGATTTCGGAAGCACAGCAACCTTCACTGGCTTTCGACGCTACCGGGGCGAATGCAAAATGTAAGGATAGCAAATTGTAAAAATTGAATACACTACTCATACTATATATACCTATCTAACATTTAAAAAGAAAAGCAGACGCGTTTCACGTGTCGACTAACATTCAATCTCAATATTCCAAGCATTCACTTCGTTTACATGTACGTTGTTGTTAATGATAAAGAAAAATATAATAAAAAAAGTAATGCTTTACCGAAATTCAAATTTAGTTGTAGGTGTACAACGTTATTTCTAGAACTTGTCGGAAACTCACGCCAAACTCTCAAACGAATATTCAATTTACTGATTTTTTAAAAAACTTCTACAACTTATTATAATGACACATTCATAAAAAATGGTTTTCTCAAAACGTAATATTATTATTGAACCTTTACAATTCTTTGACAAATAAATATAAACGATTCTTAAAAAAATATATAGTTTTTTTCTAATTTATCTTAAGTCAAAAAAAGAATATTTTGTGACTTCGGCGTGAAGTTCCTTTTTTGAATGCAAGAATGTTTAAGCAAGCTGTATATATTTTATTGAGTAAATGGAAAGACTGCGAGAATGAATGTAACAGATATTCTCCGCATTATTAGGGTCAAGATACAATTACAAAAAATTGTTAAGATGTATTAATTTGTCAAAGTATTCTAATTTGTTAAAATCAAGTGTGAAATATTTTTCAGAGTTACAACATTTTTGAAAATTGGGATAAAGTCAGAATTATTCGAAAATTGAAATATTTTGGAAATGATAATGGGGAAAATATCTGAGCGCATTGAAACTAAGCTCAAGGACTGTTTCAAGTAAGTGACCGTTTCTTGCTTTCAGCCGCGTTAGTGTATAATGTATATTGACTCGTTTATGCAAATCAAAATTATTCTACGGTCCTAGATGTGACTTTTCCTCTCCCTTCCAAGGATAGTGACATTAAATGCACTGTATCACATAGAGAACAGCACTATTATAAACATAGATATATCATTATATTTATTATAATAATTTAAAAGCTAGGTACTCTTTGTTGTTTGTATTTTACAAGCGTACTCATTATTATTACCTACAAATAAATACCTATATAAATGAATCACGCCTCTCTTTTCTTCGTCTAACTCCATTCATTCTCCGTTTTTTTAAGAGAAGCAAAAATACCGAAAAAAAAATTTTTTATTTATATTATAATTTTTTTCTCTTATGAGAATCTAATAAATACAGAATACACAAATTAACGAAAAATAAAAATATCGAATTAAAAATGCCCGAATTTATTGAATTGTACTAGTAATGAATTATAAAAAAAAAAAAACAATTCCCGCATAAAAATAAAATGATCGAAAATTTTTATTTGAATGACTAGAAAATTCTCCAAGTTTTAGATTACCGAAAATTTCATATTCATTAAAAATTTTAATTCATGAGAAATATTCAGTTTTGGAAAATTTCAGATTCCCAAAAATCTAAAATTCTCGAAAATTTAAATCTGAATTTCGAGAATGTGAATATTTAGGGGATCTGAAATCTTCGGGAATGCAAAATTTATAGAATTTAAAATTTGGGGAATTTTCTAATTACGACAATAAAGAAGAATTAAAAGTTTCCGGGAATTTGAATTTTCGGAAATTAAAAATTTTTCGGGAATGTGAATATTTTGGGGATGTGAAAGTTTCGGTTATTTAAAATTACGAGAATTAGAACTTATTTGGATATATGCATATTAGTTAATATGCACTATTTAAAACTTTCGAATTCAGAAATTTCAAATTTGGGGAATTTATAATTCAATATTTTTAGTTTTCGACAATTTGTGTATTTATTTTTTCGGTACTTTTGATTAGTCCCATAAATTCTATAAAGGTTATTTACTCTTTCGATTATAACGTAAATATATAGTCAATAAAAACAGAGTATCATCAATCTGTAATTCAGTTACTCCTAACTGTTTAATCATATTTTGCACTTTTGGGAGTTGTATCTTCTCTGCTTCAGTCATCAATTCGTCAACCTGAGAAGAAATTAATTCGATTATTTATTGAAATTTTAAAGAATTCCAAGAAACTTTAAAGGATTTAAAGGGTCGAAAGGATTTAATAATACTTTGTTTAAAATGATTTTGATTTGTTGAATGTTTTCTTTCTTTTGTAATCCCGCAAAAATCTTAGAAGCCTCTTAAAATCTTTTGATTTTGAATTGTTTTTAATCTTTTGAGATTTTTAAAAATCGTTTAAAATCCGTTGTCACTGATTTAATTTTCTTAAAATCACTGAAAATTCCTTAAAACTACTTAAAGTCACTTAAAATGTCTTTAATTATCCTGAAAATCTTTAAACTCTTTTGAATTTTTTTCAACTCACTTATAAGCTTTGAAATATCTTGAAATTCCTTAAAATCACTTACAATCTTATAAAACCTATTGAAACTTCATGAGATCTTTTTAAATCGAGAATCCTCAAAACAGAGAAATAGGAAAAAGACTCGGAAGCCTATTTATTAGAATAGTAGACTGAAAAATATAAATAAAATACCTCTCTTAATCGTTCCTCGAAGCCATCCATATCTTGTAACTTTTTCGTAATAACTTGTATCCTTAAATCTTTGTCTATCAGCCTTTTATTCGTAACAATTTCATGCTCTCGTCTCTGCATAGTATTGTATAACGCTTGGTAGCAGTGCTCGATCTGCATCCTGACAACTTGATCCAAATCTATATGGAACAAGTAGAAGGTTTTCGTCGAGGGAACAGGAAGTCCTAGTTTCTTCACATCGTCCAACTGAATATAATTTTCACTGTGTAAGGTGTAAGTAAGCTGTTTCGCATCTTTCGCCGAGATCATTGCCTGTTGCTGAATTTCCTCCTGTTCCATGAACTTCTTCTCTTTCAG
Organism: Synergus umbraculus; assembly: GCA_900474325.1. Taxonomy (NCBI): domain Eukaryota; kingdom Metazoa; phylum Arthropoda; class Insecta; order Hymenoptera; family Cynipidae; genus Synergus; species Synergus umbraculus. The sequence goes on from UCOK01019893.1 coordinate 36,758, forward strand.
CAATCTGAAATATTAAAATTCAAATTACTATAAATGCTTTTCAATCTTTTTTTGCTTATTATTCGGTTTCTAAAACTCTGCCTTTAATAGCCTACAAAATATTATTATTACCTGAAAATTCTTGCGGCTTTCGATCCGAACTTTTCCATCACGATATTTTCTAACGTAGCCCATGCTAACTGTTTAAAAGCTTCCTTCATATTTATGCTGAATTGACCGCCATTTGAATCGCCGACTCTTCTTATGAATTTGCTGGAATCTTCCTCTATAGAAAGAGGTTTTAAATTTTTATTTATTCTCCTATTTGCACAGTTTTCAATTTAAAATGGCACAATGAAAAATAATTACCTATAAGAGTTAAATACTGCTCAAGATATTGAAGAAGCCCGGGACCTGCATTATCTAGTCTTCTTATCACTTCTCTCAATTCCGTGAATGGAATTGGATTCGAAGTATCGGCCCAGGAAGCTGTGCGTAAATACATTTGATACAGCATCCGCCTCATCAATTCGCCAGCGTTTTCATCAATTCTCTTTGAAATTGAAGATATGATAAGTTGATCTCTGCAAAATTATTTTCATCAAATAATTAATCTTTAAGTTATAGATTTTGAAAGTGTCCCGATCATATTTACCGAAAATCTTGAGTAAGTCTATCGAAATTCACTCTCCAGTAAATATTATTATCACCGGCATTACCCTGCAAGCCTTGTGTAATTTGAATTAAAGCTTTTAAATTAAGGTCTGGTAAATTAAAATCTGGTGGTCCTTCTTCGCTACAAATATTAGAGGCTATGCTTCGCATTAAAAACTGATTCTGCACCAGCAGTTCAAATTTTTCTTTGAGGACAGGGACAGTCGAGCGTCTTTCAGCTGAAATATTATCAGTGATTTATTTCCATTAGAAAATCTTGTGGTCGAATCCACTTCAAATCAGGCAGGTTCTACACTTGAAGCTGCAGAATCTCTCAGGGACGAAATATGTACAAATTCAACAAAAATTTGTCAAAAAGTATAATTTCGAAAGAAGACGATTAACTGATTTGAAATGGATTTATACCCGATAAAAATAAAAATACTTACGAGGTCTGCTTTTGAGTTTCTCATAAGTCACCGCTATTATTTTGGAGGCTGTTTCATATCCTTGTTTTAAGAGTTCCTCGAACATCATTTCGGCTTCATCACCACAGTTAGTTTTCACAAATAACATAAATCTGTATAAAATTAATGAAGATTGATGAAGATTAAGGGCATGTGATACTTTACCACAAGAGCAATTTAATTTACCCAATTATACATTCATAATAATAAATATTTTAAGCGAATAAGAGTCAATAAACCTTTCTCTCATGTACAAGAAGGTTTGTTGACTCTTATTAGCTAAAAATATTTATTATTATGAATGTATAATTGGGTAAACTAAATTGCTCTTATGGTAAAGTATTACATGCCATTAATGCTCCAAAATTTTTGTCAATGATGAAAGTGATGAAATAAAACATAATTACTATTGTATAATTTACCTGGAATATCGTAGAATTAGAAGCACCCTTTCGGAATTTAAAGTGTATATGAGAATTCCTTTGCTATCTTGTTCGTAAGATACGACTCCGTGCTTTATCAAGACGCATAACGCCTGTTTTACCTGCATAATTAATTAAATTAAGACAAATTTGAAGATTAATTTTTTTAATTAAGGATCCTTATAGTTATTAAAAATAAATGCAATATAGAAAAAAGTAAAGAAAGTTAAACATACCTGTGCCAGCGATAAATTCGTAGACCTAACAATAAACTTTAAAGATTTTTCTCCATTCATAAATAAATCGTGGCCAACTTTTTGCACAATTGGGCCAAAGTGCTCTAGCAATAAAGCAGAACATAATTTCCCACACATGAAAGACATGTTTCTAACTAGTTTTTAATTCAGTGTCAATATTATTTCAATTTTTCACTGAAATTTGACAATTTTCATCGAATTCGTTATTGGTTAGTTCTTAACCTAAAAATGAAGTTTGCCCAATTTGCCAATGTCGTAAATACAATTCGAATATCGAACATATTTCAAATATAACTTTTATAATACCCCGTCATATTCTCTAGTTAAAAAAATTGTTTTCTAGATTAAAAGGTAAGAGACGTGAGGTAATAAATAGTAAAATTTTAGACAAACGTGCTTACAAATTGTGTAAACATATATTTAAACAGAATCTTTCTAATTCTCCCTAGAGACCCTAGATCCCCTAGATCCACACAGGGTTGACAACAAAATGGTGTTGAAAATAGGATTTTAAAATTTCATAAACTTTGGTACAGCAGGATGGGAAAATAAAATACCTTAGGTAAATTACATGTTTTTTTACAATATTTACCGTTTACTAGAAATTATACGTCGAAAACACCAAATTCATATGGTGTGTGGTGGTTTTCTATAGAGTTCGAAAATTCTCGGTAATTTATGTTTTATCCTTCTCTTTCCTATAGCGCCATCTTTGTCTAGAAAAAGACGTCACTATAGGAAAGGGAAGGACAAAAAATAAATTACCGAGAATTTTCGAACTCTAGTTTTCTACGTATAATACATACGTAATTTACATAAGTAGCACTGATCTCTACCCAACCCTGGTTTCCATAAGATTCAATGGAAAATGTTCAAAGATGGCTTCCTCTGCTTGCCACCCATGGATTCGGAATGCTTTGCGTTTTTATGGAAATCCATGAGAGTAAGAGAGATAGTAGTATTACTAGTATTTTGTCATCCTCTGTTTTGTATTGCAAACATGACAACCCAACCCTGATTTCCATAAGATTCAATAGAAAGCAGGGTTGGGTTGTTTAGTTTACAATTCAAAACAGGAAAATATCGTTACAAATATGGCGGTCGTGCACTCCTGTACCTTGTATACTTTGCACTACATCAGCGTCGTTTCATGAAAACTCGATAAAAAGCTACGTTTTCAGTTCTCTCCCTCCCGTCCTCGCATCAAACTGCACCTTGTATGCAATTTAATTACTCAAAAATTTGAAATAATTGAGAAAACATGATTAAAATACTCTTTTAAGTTTGCATAAAACCGTTTTTGTGAAGAACGCGCCGGTTGCCGTGAAATCAGCACTTCCGGCGGAACAACATTGTCGCGAATGATCACGTGATCGGAGATAGACTTCTTCGTTTGTGGCCACGAGGTTTTGTGGTGAAAATAGCGTGAACTGGGTGTAAAAAGCCCTCTATTTTTGTAGTTATACAAAAATGCCCTCCAGCAATCCCTTGCCACCCAAAGAGAATGCGCTGTTTAAACGAATTTTGGTGAGTAACAGCCCGTCAAAATACTCTGTTTTGGACCCCACTCCCCGGCTAGAAGAGCAAAGTCGTCTCCTAATGATGAAGCACTCTTTCGCAAATATAGAAAAATACAAATAAACTAAGTGGCACTTGAGTCTAAGGCCAATTTACACCACGATTCTAATAAAATTTCGACCGTATTTAATAGTCGATGCGTTTTAATCATAAAAGACATTTGCGATTCATGCTCCAATTTTATAATTTCCTCTGCTCCGATTTTCTAGGTTCAAGTTTCATTTTCGTTTCTAATATGCAATTGTGTATACAACTTTATTGTAAAATTGTTTATACAATTTTCGAGATAAGATCATTCTAATTCTATCTTTTTTGGTGAATTGGGTCGTCCCAGTTATAGGGCGGGAGCTTTTTCAGAAATAGGATAATTTTTTAACGGACCCAACCTTCTTGACATGCTGGGGACGAAATTGTTGCTGGAATGAGTAAATATGTAGGCGGGATGTATACTTGTTACGAGTTTCAATAATTTAGGAATTTCATATGTTTTGTTTTATTCAGGTTTCTTTTTGTTCCAGAATTTTGAGATACCTCGAAATAATTAGAAATTCTTTTAATTTCTCTGAAGTCCTTCAAAATGTCTTGAAACGCTTTGTAATTCTTCTCAAACTATAAAATCCTTTGATATTTTCTAAGAATTGAGATAAACTCAAAACACCATGATTTTTATGATTTTCTCATGGTTGCAAGAGATTTTAAAAGATTTCAAATCTTTGAAATTTTTAAAAATGATCTCCTAATTCCTAACATCTCTTGAAATCAGTTGAAATATTTAAAAATCTTTTAACATGCTTTGGAACTTTTCTAAGTCACTTGAAATCACTAGAACATTTTTAAATTACTGCAAATATTAATTCTCTTCATATTCTTTAAAATCACTTAAAAGTCTTGAAATCTCTTGAAATTCTTGAAAATAATGTAAAATTCCTTAAAATACTTCAAGAATAGCAAAAGATTTTGATAGATTTACAAGATTTTGAGTGATTACAAAAAATTTCGAGTGATTGTTGAGATTTCAAGAATTTTGAATATACTTCAGGGGATTAAAAAGTTTTGAGGAATTTTATTAGTTTTTAGAAAATATGAAAGGATTTTCTAGGTTTGAGAAGAATTACAGTGGTTCAAAACATTTTTAAGGATTTAAGAGAAATTCAAAAAATTTCTAATTATTTTGATTATGTTGAAATTCTTGGACAAAAAAAAACTCTGAAATTTAGTTTCAATCCCTAGATATATCTCATTAAATCCTTTTACATTTTAAGGAATCCTTAGAAATTAGTTGAAATTTCTTGTAATTACAAAAAAACACCAAGTTTTCATTCCTTGCAATTTTTTTTAAATAAACTGAAATCTTGTATTAAACACCTCAAAAGATTTTGGAATCCATAAAAATTTTTGAAAATTCCTCAACATTTTTTTGCATTATTCTGAGATTTTTTGAAATTCCTTTGCATTCTATGAAATCTACTAACACTTAATAATTGCTTGAAATGCTTGGAATTCTGTTGACATTTTTTGAAATTTTTTCTAATTCCAAAGAGTGGCTAACATTTTTTTTAATTTCCGTACATCGTTAAGAATTTCATAAAATCCGTTGATATACCCAAACTTTTTTAAACTCAGAAATAACATTAAATTCCATCAAAAATTTATTTAAAAGCCCATTAGATCCCTGAAATTTTTTTTGTAATACCTCGAAAACGTTAAAAATCGCTTGAAATATTTAGATATCTTAAAATCTCGAAAAATACCTGAAAATTCTCTGTACATAATTCTCTACAATCCTTGAAACCTTACGATATCTTCTAAAATTCCTTAGAAGTTAACCGTAATGACTAAATGAAGTAATCAATAAAATCTGTTTGTAATGTTTCAGAAATGCTACGAACACAAACAATATAAAAATGGGTTGAAGTTCGCAAAACAGATTTTGTCGAACCCGAAGTTCAGCGAACATGGGGAGACACTCGCCATGAAGGGTCTTACTCTGAACTGCTTAGGCCGCAAGGAAGAAGCATACGAACATGTTCGACGAGGACTCAGGAACGATTTGCAGTCGCACGTTTGCTGGCACGTCTACGGTTTGCTGCAACGATCGGACAAAAAGTATGACGAAGCCATTAAGTGCTATAGAAACGCACTTAAATGGGACAAGGACAACATTCAGATCCTTAGAGATCTGTCCCTTTTGCAAATCCAGATGAGGGATTTGGATGGATACAAGGTATATTATTTTCACAGAATTTTTTTTCACAGTTTTTTTCTTATGTCCTTTTTTTATTCCTCTTTTTTCCCCTGCCTTCTTGTTATTCACTTGTTCATCACCTTATTTCCCTATTTCCTGTTTTGAGAGCATTTTGCGCTCTGAAGTCTTTTTATTTTCTATTCAAAAATATAATATAGTAAAAATAGCATACTGACGCAATAATTAATATTGAGCAATTTCACTTCCGATTTTTATCTTTTACAGGACACGAGGTATCAGTTATTTATGTTAAGACCAACTCATAGAGCATCTTGGATAGGATTCGCTATTTCTTACCATCTTCTCAGAGACTACGAGATGGCCTTAAAGATTCTCGACACGTTTAGAAATTCGCCTATGGTAAATATTCAAATTATAGAGTAAATGTTACATACATTTATATAATCAGGGTGGCTACATTTCAGGGAAATTGAAAACTGGAATCTTGTGGCCTCCCTGTATAATAATAAATCTTTATTTTTAAAACAATTTTTAATTAAACTATTTTTTGTTAAGATTTGCTACGATTACGAGCACAGCGAATTGTTGCTTTACCAGAACATGTTGATCCAAGAGTCAGGAGAATGCGAGCAGGCCTTGAAACACCTCGACAAATATAGTGATCAGATTTGTGATAAAATCACTGTGAAAGAAACCTACGGTAAATAAAACGTAAAAAGGAACTAAAGATTTAATTTATAAAATTATTATTGACATTTCTAACAGGCAAACTGAGACTGGAACTAGGACACTTTGCGGAAGCAGCTCAAGTGTACAAGGATCTGTTGAACATAAATCCCGAAAACACAATCTACTACACTAGGTTAGCCGAAGCCCAAAGACATACTTCTCCTGAAGAGACACTAGAAATGCTTAAACTTTACGAAGATATGTATCCCCGAGCGCTGGCGCCACGTCGTCTTCAATTAAATTACGCATCTGGGGAACAGTTCGAGATACTTGTTGACAAATATTTACGAAAAGGTGAGTAGAGATTTTAAAGGAGAAAATTCTCTGCAGAACATTCTTAAGATCGCGAATATTTTCACATGTGGAACTGCATTTATATAGGATGACTTTTTAATAATTTGTTATTGGAAATTGTAGGTCTTCACAAAGGAGTTCCACCTCTTTTTGTCAATCTTCGATCCTTATACACAGATAAGGAAAAGGTACAAACTATAGAGTCGTTAGTCCTTAGCTATAAGGAAGCTCTGAAAACTCACGGACTCTTCAGTGATAAGGATAAGGATAAGGTCGATGGCCGAGAGCCGGCTTCGGCTCTTCTGTGGACATATTATTATTTGGCGCAGCATTACGACTACCTAGGGCAAACAAAGAAGGCTCTAGAGGAAATAAACGCCGCCATTGACCACACACCTACGTTAATAGAGCTCTTTGTTACCAAGGGTCGAATTTATAAGGTATATTATTATACTTTTAATTAGGGTGCCCACATGTCAGGGAAAAAAATATATATAAAATGTATCCAAAAATTCTTTAATTTAATGGGAGTCAAATATGCGCAAAATTTGAAAAATTAAATGTAAAATAATTTTTTAATTTATGAATTTTTTAACAGCACGCGGGAGATGTCCAGGAGGCATATAAATGGTTGGACGAGGCACAGGGTCTCGACACTGCGGACCGCTACATAAATTCAAAATGTGCCAAGTATATGCTGCGTGCAAATCTCGTCAAAGAGGCTGAAGAAACTTGTGGAAAGTTTACAAGAGAAGGTGTCCTCGCTATGGAAAACTTGAATGAAATGCAGTGCATGTGGATTCAAACTGAAGCTGCCTATGCCTACAAACGTTTAGGCAAATATGGAGAGGCGCTAAAGAAGTGCCACGAAGTCGATAGGGTAAATATAAAGAAAAATTAAATAAGTTTTAGCCAATTAAACAAAAATTCATCGACCTTCAGAAAAATTTAAGTTACGTAAAAAAAATACTTCAAGAGGTTTTATGGGATTTTAATTGATTCAATTTTTGGGGACTGTACGAAATTTCCAAAGATATTAATGGATTTCGAGGAATTTATAACAATTTTATGAGATTTAAAAAGAAATTGTTAAAGTTGAATCACATGAAAAATTATTTATATTGGAATTATGGGATAATTTCGGGTCATTTTCAACTTGAAAAAACTATTTAGATTTTCGGAGCTGGTTGGTGGACTTTGCTTTAATCTTTAGGTGGCATTTGTGGGACTCAGAGCCAAGAACTCGTAATACAGGAAGGGGTTAGGGGATTTGAATCTCCGGAAGTCAGGGTTAGAGGTTGAAGTCTTCCACAGGGACGAATCGCCCCGTTGTAGCAAACAAGTGTCTTTGTCTCTTCTTCGAATTCTTTTTTTCGTGTAGTGTGGGGGGGGGGGTTATTTTGTTATTATCGTCGAGCGCGGACGTTGGAGAGAGCTCATGAAAACGGGAATCAAAATTTGTCACTATTGGGGAGCGCGGATTTTAAAGAGAGATTATCGCGTTATGGCTGCGCAGAGTCGCTTTAAAAGAACTTAAAATTATTTTACTAAAGAGGAAAATATTTCTAAATTCTTTGACAGGTGAAGATTAGGACGCCCAAACTAGTCAAATAAAGTAATTAGAATAGGAGTCTTTGTTGCTCAGGCAACTTTAGCGGATATCAAAATTCTTTAAAATAATTTAAAATTATAAAATTTTTAAATATTTGTTAGAATATTTTGTCTCGTTATTAAGAATATTCTCGGAAGAAATTTATCTTTGAAGATATCTAGTTAATCCAAGGGGGAAGTTTATAAATTTCAAATAGATTTATGAGAAGCTATTCTGAAATAATAGAAGAGTAATGGCTAAAGGAAGTACGAGAATGTGTAGGCGGGTATAGATAAGATACAAAATGATGCATGGTTATTATACAATATAGGAAAAGCAAAAGAAAGGCACCAAGAAGTTCTGCAAAAGATCTAGAGGGGAGAGCTCTGGCGAAATTGAAAGAAGGCGTATCAGTCTCTTTCCAAAAAAAAAAAAAGAAAAGAAGAAAACGATACTAAAGATTGAAGATTAAAGATACAATTCATATAAATAACAAAACTATTTTAAAAACGGAAGGAACTCTCACTTAATCTTCTAAAGGTTCTTCCTTAGGTCTTAAAGAGCCAAAGTCGTCTTTGGCTAATTCAGCGTTGTACCCAAGTGTTAAGCTGATCATTCCATTCTCCATTTTAATCAACGAAAATTATAGATAAATATTTTTTCTCACTGTAGCGCTAATATTTGTTAAGTAAAATGAAGAAATCGAATTTTTAGATTAGAACTTGGCTCCAACACCCTTAATATATTTTACCAAGAGAGGAGAAAAATCTTAAAGACAATATTAAGGACATATTCTAATAAAATTGTTTCTTGCAGCATTTCTCGGAAATAATAGAGGATCAATTTGACTTCCACACATACTGCATACGAAAAATGACGTTGCGTTCCTACGTTGGTCTGCTGAGGCTAGAGGACGTCCTGCGCTCACATCCGTTCTACTTCAAGGCGGCTAAATGTGCAATGGAAGTCTATCTCAGACTACACGATCATCCCCTCCCTGATCCAACGCAGATACAAGAAATCGACACTGGTGAGTAGTTTTTTAGATATTGCATTTATTCTCATTCTATCGTTATTCTTTATTCATCTCGTACAATTAAAGTGGACAACTAAACATCGCCTCAAAGTATTAACGAATTAATGAATTAACGAATTAACGAGCTCTAATTAAAGTTGCCTTACCTGGTATATTTATATCACAATTTACTCCATTCAATCAGTGAATAGTTAAAGTCAATCGCCTGAAACTATTAACTCAATGAGTGGACTATACTGTTAAAATTTTTTTAATAGTGCAGTATAAGTATACCAGGTTTACAACTGTTTAATATTAGCGGCAATGCTCTTCCAAACTACGGTTAAGCCGCAAAGCAATGGATGTCTCTGACTTTTCGAATAACCCATTTCAAATCGTCTTTAATACTGTTTCCTTACTTATCTAGGACTAAGGTTCCATGCTGATAAAAGATCTGGAGTATCTTTATTATTTCTAGACTTAAGCTAGTACAAAATTTACGGAAGACATTTTTTTTCGGCGGAAAAAAAAAATTTCTGGTTTATGAATCGACGGCCTTTTATAAATGAAACTCGTCTCCGCATTTCGGGAGCGCGATTTCGTGTACGTATCTACATCTTCGATCATTAATCACAGACAGTGCGCAAGCACACAGGAGAGTCAATCACAATTGCACATTACGTCATATATACGCAGACGGTAATGCATCCTTGTGTATCCATATGTGAAGGAAGTTATTTCGCATAAATTAAGGCGTTAATCACGCAATCGTAGACTAATAATAAAAATCTTAGAGTTAACTTAGTCGGCTGTATTTACAGGCAATAAATATTCTACGCGTTGATACTATTTGCGTAAATACTCGAAGCGTAAGGCCGTTTCTACAAAGGCCCACCACAATCGCAATTCCGCGAAATAACAGAGTAATTGGTCCGTTTTTTTGCGGATGAAGTGCAGACTCGATAGTAACCGAATTGACTTGATTATAGCCGGAATCGCTGGATATCATATCTATGAAGCGGGGTTAAAATTGTATGTTTTACCACCTAGGGGGTAAAAAGTATTTTCATTCCCCAGGGACTGAAAAATAATTGCCATTTCCGAAAATTTACTTTTTTCCCTAGGGAATAAAAAGTAAAACTCTAGATGCGTTTCATAGATATGAAAAATGCCTGAAATCATGCAAATATTATTAAAAATATCGTATGTTTCATGGGCGAGATGGACTTTTTTGGACTCATAAAGAAAACATACATTCGTAGAAAGTCTTCCTTTTTCCCCATGGTGCATAACATATTATTTTTGATTCCATTTATTGATTTTGTCATTTCGATTAATCGTATAAATCGATTTTTTTGGTTTCGATTAATTGTACGAATCGATTCTTCTTTCGATTTATCAAGTTTTAAAAGCACTAATTGTGGAGCAATTTTTTTGCCTTTTTTTTTTTACTGCAAAAATATGTTTACGATTTATGAAAATAGATTTTTTGTATTTTTGTATTCGATTTTGATTTTTTGTATTCGATTAAATCGAATTGAATATTTTTAAATCAAGTTTTTTCAGAATCAGTTAAAAATCACATGATATATTACATGAAATTATACAATTTTTAATTAGTTTCACGGAAACTTAAAATTTTTTGATGTTCTCATATGATGTCAAATTTTGAGCATTTCGAATCTTAAAACTTGAAGTTTTTGCGTTTGAAATGTTCAATTTGTAAAATTTTTTTAACTTGTAAAATTTCAAACGTCTTCAAATTAAAATTATTCTTCAGTAGAAGAGTTCCACTTACAATTTTCTATTTTGTACTTTAATTTTTCAAATTTCAAATAAAAACACTCTCATCTACTAAAGTGTAAATTAAACCATTATTAAGGGCTGAGAAAAAATTTTGTAAAACGGCGATTTTTTTCTCAGATTTTAATGGCCACCCTTATATTGTTTTTATTCCTTCCACACAACCGGAAATGCGTGGCTTGAGAAATTCGGCGACTAGCGGATCTGCACTGTAACTAAAACTTGATACGGAAGTAAAATTATTGATAATAGTGATAGGCGATACTTAAAAAAAAAGTATTCGATCTAAATCAATCTATCGATGCAAAAGTATCGAAATTACATCATCGATGCACAAATTAAAAGCTAGAATTAAAATTAAAATCAAATTGAATTAAAATTCCTTTGAGCGTATTTCTTTAAAGTGAATTTATTGATATTATCATGTCAAGTTTGCCGCTCTAAAGTCAATAATCGAACGAACAACACTCGAGAAAAGTATGAATACCCCGAACTATCAACTGATGAAGTAATTGAGTGCAGTATCGATGTATCGATTGAAGATATACTCACTGAGTAAAGTATCAAGTACGTATATCGCCCATCACTAGGCCGAAGGGAGTCTCGAAACTCCAAAGTCGACTTTTTGACGGAAGAACCGTTTAGGTTTTAGCTACCGTAGTGGCAGCCTAAATACTTCTGATCCTCCTTCCAGTTATGGCAATTTGATTTCAATCTCGATCCGGAAACAGTCCGAATTCTGCCAACGGTTATTTCCCTTAGACATTACTCGCAGGACCGCGTCTCCTTCTCAGAAGTCTCGGCGATCTTGGTTTGGAGTACACGTATCCATTCTCATCCCTCTGCGCGATCGTCTGCGGCGTCAAAAAGTAAAAATGGCCTCCATCGCCCGGTAAACTATACGCAAAGTAGGAGCTCGCTTTATCCGCTTCAGAATTCCGGACCGGCGTGATGAACTCCGCGTCTGGGTTGATCGGTGGACGCGGGTTCCGATAATTGACCGCAACGTCACCTTCGAGAGAAATAGGTCTCGGGTAGACGCCCCTCGGATCCGGGATCGGCACAAAGTCATTCGGACCCCGAGTATCTTGTATTCTTTGGCTTCCGTAATTCCTAAGAGGTGAGTAGCTAGGACGAGCCCTGATAGGCTGGGGTCTGTAGTCCCTCACCTGGTTCTCGACTGGGATGATCTCCTGGACTTGGTACTCCTGAGGATTGACGACAGCTATATACTCGCTGTCAGGATTGATCGGAGGAAGCGGGTGTTTGTAGTTCACGAGCGTGTCGCCCTTGAGCGAGAAGGGCCCTTGTGATTGATCCCCGTAGTGCACCTTCACTTTAGACGTCTTGTACTGCCTCGGGTCGTAGTTATTTGCAACGTAGGTGTTGTACTTCGGCTTTTCTGTCACAGTGCTCACTTTGCCGTAGAGAGGAGTCGTGCTCTGTGATTTGCTTGTTAGCTTCTTGCCAAAGGCGGTGAAGTACTCTTTAGTCACGTCGTCTAAGAGCTGCTCCTCTTGTCGGGTGAAGTAGGCCTGGTGGGGGTCGACCGTTGTTTCGGAATAGGGAGAAACTGTTGTGGAGTAGAAGCTTTGGGTCTTGTAAGGAATCCTCTCTGAAGGAATTCTTTCTGTAGGAATCCTCTCTAAAGGTATCCTCTCTGATGGTATCCTCTCTAAAGGTATCCTCTCTGATGGTATCCTATCTGAAGGTATCCTCTCTAAAGGAATCCTCTCGGGGACTCTATCTGTCGGGATTCTCTCAGTTCGGATCTGCTCTTCAGGAACAGCTTCCGTTCCCTCGTAGTCGTACTGGTCGCTTACAGCCTGGATGTCCTGGTATTCGTTGTAGGAAGCATGTTCTTGCTTCTGCTTTTGTTTGTCTCGCTTCGAATAACCTGCGGCCTCAAAACTGTATTGGTAAATTGGCTGCGGCTGTCGCTCCAGATTGCTGTTGGCATTTTCGGTTGTCTCGCGGAAGTAGCTCTTCGGTTTTGGAGTGGTGTAATAAGAACTGAGAGTTAGTGGCGACCTGCCAGATATGGATTCGTAGTATGTAGGTGTATTCGAGAGCATGCGGGGTTTCTCTCGAGGAGGGAGATTCTCCTTCAGACTCTTGGGATTCTCTCTTCCGAACTTCCTCGTTGTTTCTCCCGCTTCAGAGTAGCGGAAGATTTGTGGGTCTTTGACGATAGAATCGATCAACTTGACGCTGATATCCTTTGATCTCTCTCTAGAGGGAAGCATCTCGACGCTATAGTACTTCTTCTTCTCTGGAGGGGAAGGAAGTGTCTCGATCTTAAAGAAGGGGTTTTCGGATGTAGTGCGGTAATTGTATGGACTAACCGTAGTCGGTTCTTCGGTTGCTTCTTCGTAAAAGTAGTAAGAAGCCTGACTCGGAACTCTTCCAACGTGTTTGGTCGTGAGAAGATTCTTAATGGAAGCGGGCGTCGCTTCGATTGGTTGATCCACAGAAGAGGGAATTGTGCTCGCATAGTAGCGTGAAAGAGGAATGCTCTTGCTGACGACAGATCCCCAGAGATTTTTCTCCGTTCTTGTCTCGATCGTGTTTCCGATTGCGGGTTTGATGCTGAAGTTGTCCGGAGTTTGAGTAGTTTTCTCCGGAGGGGCGGTCGTCACTTCGACGAAGAAAGGTTTGCGCTGGGTGGTGTCTTTTCCCTTGCTCTTGTTGAAAGCCTTCGTACTCGGTACAGTGCCTACTTTGATGGGTGACAAAGTCGTTGCAGTTGTGGTTTTGTAAAGCTTTGTACCGGTTTTTCTCGGGGGAAGATAAGTCCCTCGAGACTTCGGAATGGGAGTAGTTGTCGGTCGTTTCGTTTTCGGCTTTACTGTTGTTTTCACCTCTAGAGGAGCGAAGAAGTCCGGAGGCGGGGGGAGGATAATACCCGGAACTAGAGGACCCGGAGGTATCGCAGTCGTATTGTCTTGTGGGTAGATGAAACTGTAGGGAGGAGGATAGTAAATCGATTGATCGTCTTCGTCATAATCGGAGATGTTTCCTGGAGGTGGAACGAAGACAGCGCCGGGTGGAAGGGCAGGGAAAAACGGACCGGGGATTCCCAAAGGTGGGTCGGACTTGCTCTTCTTTTCGGGGACCATTCCCCTTGAGCCATTGACGGACTTGACGAGGTCGGGCGAGGCAAGCGAATCAGGAAAGGAGAAGAAGGGTCCTTCTCCTGGTAAATAACCCTTGGATCCCATTATACCCTCGTAGTCCATAGTCGCGTTCTCGGACTTGGTTCCGTTGCTCCCGATGCGCTGAATCGGTCCCCCTTCGGAAAGCTGGATCGGAAATGGTGGCGGAACCTTTGGTTTGAACGGGATCTTGACCTGCCTCTTGGGAGCCTCGTAGTCATCAATGGGCGGCCACTTCTGCGGCCTGGAATCGTGGTTCTCCGCCTCATGTTCGGGAAAGGTTCCACCTCGGAGGACGAGTACGTGATTCTCGGCTAACCATATCTCGTCCTCGTCGAGACCGCCAAGGTTTTTGAGATTGTCCTTCGGAACTTCGGAGTTGGAGAGGTAGCTAATGATGCCGGGGCGTTTGGGCTCTTCCGGATAGAGCTCGTTCTGGATTAGGCCGTACTTGCCCTCTTTTACTTGTTGGGATAGGGTCTTCTTCTCGTCATCGTCGTCTGAACTGGATTTTCGCTCTTTGCCATTTCCAGCTGACGACATGAGGATACCGTCATCCCAAAGAGTGTCATCTTTGTCGCGCTCGGAGGTTAACCGCTTGTGACCGCCAATTAGCATCTCGGATATTCTTTTTCCAGATTCTGTAGTTATTCTGTTATTTTTGTGCCTTGCGGAATTCGTCCAATGACTAGAATCTTCTGTTGTGTCTATGTATCTGCCGCGCCGCTCCAGCGACAGGGCTGATGTGACTGTTGTGATTACCACGAGACTCATTAGGAATTTGGAGATGATCCGCTGGTCCATCTGAAAGAAAAGAACAAAGGTTACATATCACGGGATCTTAAGTTCTTGTGGACGTTTGCAGAAACGAGAGGAAGTAAACTTGGGATCTTTTATAATCTTGTTCCTGATCAGCATGCATGATACAAGAAATCATGTCTAGCTTGTAATTCATAGTGATTTGGCACAAAAACACTTCATCTTGCTCTAGAAAGTTCTACAATGCATTCCGACTCTAGCATTACTTCCTACTAATCTCAGTGATGTGAGATGTGGTTGTAACAAAAAATCACTGTTCAAGTCGTGCTTACATGAGCACATATGATAACATAATTCAGCCTTGCAGAAGTTTTCGAGAAACATGGTTCCCGCAGCTGTGTTGTTTTAATTTTCCATCATCGTAAGTAATTTTAGTGGCGATTTAATAATACACCGAGGACAATGATTAGGTCCGTAAATTAAATTAGACCCGCAATAAATTGACTTCCTCAACAAGAGCCACTGCCTTCGAATCGGTCTCTCAGATCTGGGTTACATAAGAGCCGTCAAATTAATTTTCGCGTCACGTGGAAAGCTGAAACGGGATCAGTACTCCCGCCACAAAAGGAACACCTGTACTTTCTTTTACCAGGGGCGTTACACGAATTCTCTTACGGACGAAAAAAAAAAAACAAAATAAAATAAAACAAAACAAAAATGGGAGACCGAATGATACGAGGTCATTGTGCAATCGAGCGATCGTGGATGACGTTTTCAATTTCCTCCTTGCAGTTTCATAGAAAGTTCTGATCCTGACTTCTTACACAGTTTTTCTTATGACACAATGTCTTGCAGACTCCTTGGGGACGCGGAAGCAATCTTAGATCTTCTACTTAACCGGAAGCTTTTTTAATTCTTCTCTTTATTTGTTCCCTAGGTGTATCTGTATTTTCTATTCTTGTGAGGTTTCTGCCTCTTGGGAAAATTGGACGATTATCGAATTTAGCGGGTCATATCACGAGGCGGAATGCAATACGCGAGGGTGCCACACCTTTCGCTTGCCAGCGGCCGGTGAACGGTCGACAAACATTCACGGGTCACTGGAGTACCAACCAAGTCGTAATGACTTGAAACTGAGGAACAAACCTAGGATAGGGGAGCACGTTTCTCCGCTCATGATGCATTTCGCCGCCGCGAATACATGTCTACCACAGTGATCCCAGATTGGAAACGAGACACACTCACATACTATTACAAGTCTATCTTCGTGTGGTTTACCACTCTACACTGCATACGGTACTTTCAGCGTTATCGACTTTGCGGAAGTGACGCCGGCACTCGGTAACTCGAGATAGGATTTCCGACAGTACCGGGATCGGCTATAAAGAGGGTGATTTTTCATCTCCGGCTTCATCCATTTATCAAACTGATGAATCGCGCGGTGTACGGCTGATCGGGTAAAACTTGATACAAACTAATACTCTCACATCGAATCGGATCTCGGGAAATCATCTGGAAATATCCTGACGCAGCAGATTTACGAGTAATGTTCCTTCTTGAGACTTTATAAGAAGTTGATTGTTGCAATGTTGCATGCAAAATGGCCAATTGGTAATGATGACTCGGGGTTTCCTCAGCGCAACGTGACCGCAGAATCAGAAACGGCCTTGGATGTAAACGAAGCCGGACTAATTGGAGCTTGGTACTTGGTTTATGATTATGCGAACGACTGCGTGCAATAGTCATGTCATTTGGATAGAAATAGTCGGGGCCCCGCCTAAAAAACCATTTCTCTCACGGGCTGGTTTCTTTTTCGAGCTCGGGAATTTTAATTCACCCGTACACGTGTAGCGCAACGCATTTATGCAGTTAGTCGAGAGACGCGCGGCGATTCGCTGTAGTAGGTATAACGGCTTATCGGGAATCGCGACCGAGCCCGTATATTAAGTTCACGCGTTTTATTACGTTGCCGCACATAACGGGCACGTTGCCTCATTACATCGTCCGATTCGCATCGTCCTTCCGGCTCGTCCGAGAATACAACCGCTTTAAGTGTTAAACAGTTTGTAATCGCATTCCGGACTGCAAATGAGATTTAAGGGATCTTGAGACAACATTGTTAGGAAAATGTTTATGATATTTAGAATAACCAGCAAACCAACAAGCACGCTATGCTCACGATTATTTGTTTTACTTCTTACAATTTCAAGTCAATCACTCTCTTAATCTGGGCCAACGAATTTTAAGCGATTTCGAATGTTTTCGAGGAGTTTTAAAAGAACTCGAGAGATTGTTATGATTTTTGAAAGGTTTTGTGGAATTCCATGAGATTTTTAATAATTTTAAGGAATTTCAAAAGATATTTCTGATTCTTAAAAGATTTTATAGAATAGGGGTTTTCGGATATAATAATAATATATGTATATGAATAACTTTGAGAGCCTGAATTGGGTTAAGTGCTTTTCGTGAAATAATCAGAGATCAAATCTAATCTCACGTGAAGAAATCGAAATTGAGAATTGACTCATTTTCCCTAACGGGCTGTTTCAGTTTTCGTTTGTCATACTAAATCTATTTAAAGTCAAAGGTATCTCGAATCTTAAAAACTCTTATATTTGAAAGAGTAACTTTGTGATCTACTTAAAATTCTTTAGTTTTCTTATTGTTATTATTTTTAAAGAATCTTCAGAGTATTGCTCTTCAAGGGATTTCAAAAAATTTTATGAAATTTTAAAGTCTAGCCAAAGATTTTTATGAATTTTAAGGGATTTCGTGGAATTTTTACAGTATTCAAACATTTTTTTTTAGAAATTTTGAAGGTTTTCAAAAGATTTTAAAATATTTCAAGAGATCTTAAGAAATTTTAAAAGAAAGGTTCACCAAATTTGTTCTCTGACAATAAGTAGGTATTTTGAAAGAATCTTGAGAGTATTCTATAGTTTTTGAAATTTTTTTTCATTGAAATCTTGCTCATTGAAATCTTACTCATTGAATTCTTGCTCAATGAACTTCTTGCTTCAGATAAAAGAGGATGTTAAAAACGTGCGAAAGGCGCAAATTATTCGATAATTTGTCATTTGAATGATAATATTCATCAAGTCGCTTTCAATGGTTTTAACTCCTCGTGGGAACGCCCTCAAAATGTAATGGCTAAATAATGGAAAATAACCTGCAGAGCATTAACTTTTTACTTGTATTTGTACATACCGTGGCACCTTGAGTACAAGAAAGTAAAGGCTTGGAATAAAAACTTCAGAACAAGCTCATTGCAGTTAGTTTTAATTCGTATTTCCTGAATGGGACAAGGAAAGTCATATTTCTCATTGCTTTTGAGCCAATTTATCCCTATATGTAAAATCATTACGAAGTTATAACATCCATTAACAGCCATTAATTTGAAAATTAATTAATAAATTATTTTCTTTTTTTTAACCAACTCTCGTATAGTTGGTTAAAAAGATTTGAATGAATTTGAAGGGATTCAAGAGATATCAAGGGATTTTAGAAAACTTTAGGAATTTTATAGATAAGTCTAACTTATCCATTGAGCAGTAATAACGTCTATGAAAATATATGAATGAGTTCGATTTAAATCACATTTTATATTCCTTTATGTAACAGACCCATAGAAAGTTGTTTTCGAATATTTAAGCGGGATATCTTGCGAATATGGAAGTTGCGAGTCGAGAAGAATTGAAGTCTAAAGAATTGAAATTTAAGGCATTATTTCGGTCTCACGCTAAAATGCCTTGTTCGAAAGTCGCCCGATTTCCAAGACTCTTGTGAACTCGTGCGAACTACAGTCCGACTATTCGAATCGACATAATACACGTGACCAGTCCGTTTTCATTACCTTTCTCACTGCAACGAGACAGTCAAGGACGCTCGTTTCAAAAGGAACAGTATTTCCGAACACTTAGGTGCTCTCGACTAGATACTATTATTGGTTCTGGAGCAATACCTTCTCGAAAGGAGGAAGTCATTGATCAGCTCAAGATATTATCAGGATTTCAAAAAATTCAATATACAGGCTTCAGCAGAGCCTTTTCCTTTTTTCCTGGGTTTTTTCCAGTTGAGAAAAATTCGGGAATTGTCCTTCAGACCTTGACACTCGCAACTTTTGTTAAAGCTCTTGAAATCTTTTCAATTATTTTCAAATCCTTTAAAGAAAAAACTTTAAAATCCCGTCAAATCCCTAGTAATTTCATGAAATCACTTGAATTCTTAGAAATTCTATAAAATTTCTTGAAAATTCTTAAATTCTTCTGAATTTTTTAAATGTCCTTTCACTTTCTTTAAAATCATTTTAAATCTTTCGAAATTTGCCGAAATTCGCTAATATCGATTAACACACTCTCTTGAATCCTTTCAAATTCATTGAATTTTTTTTAAATAACTCGCTCGACATTCTATAAAATTATTACAAATATCTTTTGCATGCATTTCATTACTACAAAGTTGATACGATTTTTCCATTTGTTGATAGTTAAAAATAATGAAATTTTTCCTTTTCTGTTTCAGGTGAGTAACTCCCGTTAATCTCGTTAATTATTCTCTGCAGGCTCTGTAAGTATATCAACCCGAACAAAAATTGTCTGTAACCCTGTTTAAGGGCATGTGATACTTTACCATAAGAGCAAATTAGTTATAC
Organism: Synergus umbraculus; assembly: GCA_900474325.1. NCBI lineage: Eukaryota > Metazoa > Arthropoda > Insecta > Hymenoptera > Cynipidae > Synergus > Synergus umbraculus. The sequence goes on from UCOK01019893.1 coordinate 56,318, forward strand.
CAATTATACATTGATAATAATCAATATTTTTAGCTAATAAGAGTCAATAAACCTTCCTCTACATGATACCAAGATTTATTGACTCTTATTAGCTAAAAATATTTATTATTATGAATGTATAATTGGTATAACTAATTTCCTCTTATGATAAAGTATCACATGCCCTTAAAGTGCGGTTCTACCAAGGCCCTGGTCGGGATTTCTATTTTCAATGCACAAAGGATTTATAATTTTGAGTACAATATACAGAAATGTATAGTTATGATTCTTTAGCAACAGTCAGTCTATAAATTGGTACATAGTCTATAAATCGATACAAGAGCGGAAGTTTCCGGCGGGAGGAAAACAATCGAACGAAATTGTGCTCCAAATAATTGCGTCATGAAATCTTACGATCTATTCAGTTTGGGATCATATTGCATCGCAGTGATTCAGTTTAACCTAGTTTAGATTGTTAGATTCCAGATCTTTTCGTAATGCTCGCCTTGACCGCGCGACCTCTCGACTCAAGACCAAAAATCGCAGATCTTTATCCATCACTCTTTTATTAGATTTTACGCTGACACGCATTTTGTCGCTCTCGTTAATTTTATTGACCGGGCCACGGCCTTGGATTTGAACCAATAATTGTATCTCACGCTTGCGACAATAAGGCGTCGCCACTGTATATTGGGATTTATAAAAGTCGGTGAAAGGTACACGCCCACGGTTATATAGTAAAATAGGTACACTGAGTGTTCCGAAGGAGTCTCGACACTTCTCATCGGTGCACTCGTTCCGATTGGCGCGATTATGCAACTCAAGACTGTATTCAGAGCCTGTAAAGTGCTTTGGTCGGAAAAAGCACAGCGGAGTTAACGAGTTGGAATTAAAGGAGATTAAAAAGGGATATGTGAAAGGCTGTAGAGGAGAAATTATTTTATAGGAAGTTATTTTTATTTTTTAAATATTTTTTCAATTCTTTTTGTGCCAGACTCTTTTTTCAAAGAAATTCTCTCTTCTTTTTTAACTTAATTGTGGATTGACTTAATATTGCCATAAATCTTTCTCGGCTTGATTTTTTTAGGGAAATAAATGAAGACACTCAATTTCCTTGTCTTATAAAACAAAGTTCTTCTAGATATTTACTGGTGCCTGCGTAAGTTTCGCATATCCAATTTTCCTTTACGCTTTCAGTTACTTTCCTTCTTATTTCATGCTTCGCTCGCCAGTCAGCATTAATTTCTATGCGGTCACTTTAACACGTCTAACGAGAGCCTCACTTTACTTTTAATACGCATTCTAGATTTTTCATTCTCACCGCTCTGATACTATTTACTTTTAATGATGCTTATTATCTTCTTTTTTCTCTATTTCTCAAGAATTGTGTAAATTTTGCGGAACCAAAGTTTGCAAAACAAAATAGAAATATTATAAGTTCGAAAAATTTTTTACTATAAACTCGTGAGCAATTCGAAATTACATTGGAATCAACTTCCGACTAGGACCTTTTCATTTGGGCGTGTTGCGTCAAGATCGTGAGGTACGATTTTTTTCTTTTCCTAAAGTCGATTGAGCCAACCGGTTCTTTTGTGCAGGACCAGTCAATAATCAGATCTTGAAGTCGATACAACACCGCGTGCCACGGAACAGCTGCTGGCGTCATACGTTTTTTCGCTGCCCCCGGCTAGGAACTACAATTTTGTAGATCAGGTTCCTTACAATTTTGCTCAGGATCGAATAATTTATGTTCAGAAATTTGAGTTTTTTTTATCGACCACTTTGGAAAGAACCACTCAGGCCACATTAAAATGCTCCTCGTTTTTGTGCACCACTATTATTTATTGCAACACTAATCAATCAGCGAATGTGATCTTTGCTATTTTCTATGCTAAAATCATTTCTTGGGACACACTTCTCTTTAAAAACCTGACCTTTTAATATTTTCTTCTTTGGTTTCATTTTTTAAGATAAATTTAAAATTAGGGATTTCACATTTTCAAAGTGAGGTTCTCCTTGGATTTTGGGATTTGTAACTCGTTCGCAGGTTTGGAATTCGTAGAAGATGAACAAAGATCTTGAGTTTAATACCTTGGCATTGACCGGCTTGCTCTAGCGAGGCAACTTTATGCTTGCATAATCTGCTCGTCTCGTTCATCTCGATTCTCTTCCGTGAACCGTAGCTACAGCATTCTCCCCTCTCATTCTAGTTCTCAATGCGATTCTTCAAGACGAACCTGTCTAAACCGTAGTATACTCATTTTAAAAAATCTAATTGTTTCGGATAAATTTAGGATCTTGGGGGACATTGCTTCCTACGCCATTGAGGGTTGGAATTAAAAATTTTATGATCAGCTTGAAATTACGTGACTTTCTTAGTCGTTCGACTCGTTTTATAAGTATTGAGATTTGCTACTTTATAATATGCTGATTAAACAAAACATAGTTACAGTATCTCCCCCTCCATTTTAGTTCTCACATTGCAATTTTCCGATACGAACCGATCTATGCCGTAATATACTCATTTTAAAAAATCTGTTCGGATAAATTTAGAAATTTGGGGGACTCTGCTTCCTACGCCATTGCGGGGTTGAAATACAAATTTTAAACTTAAAGTATATAACTTTTTTAGTCGCTCAACTCGTTTGATAAATATTGACTCTTTTCTATGTGCTTTTCCACTAAAAAATTGATATTGCTACTGATATTGATATTGCTACTTTAAAATGTGCTGATTTAAAAAATCGTAACATTCCTCAATCACTTGTTTACGACTATTTTACGATTATTTTACGATTACTTTATATAGCGTTTTACTTTACGTCTGTCCGTGAAAAAAAGAATGTATTTGTCTTCATTTCTCAGATGATTACAGAGATTGTCTGTAGGTGTTGCTTTCATTAGCGCAAACTTGTTAACAGAAGTTTATCGCTCAGATTTCATAATACGCAGTTTTCTTGAACACCACTCCTTGAATCATTTCATGGTCGGACTTTTGTAAGTTCATTTTACTATTTAATCGACTTCTCGAATATTCCCTTCTGCATTAACATAGAGTTTATAAATAATCGTTAATTATCATCCGATTCTAATTAACTCCGGGGTGAATGGAAAACAGAGACATATAATGCGAAACGTTGAGAAATTGAGAAATAGGTTAAAACCACGCGGCCTTTCTAGAAAATTATTGCGTTTATCAACCTTCAAGACACCACAATTCTCACCGGTCTGTTAATTTGATCCCCATTTCGACAAGCCATTTACTTCCACAACATAAATATTAAACTCTAGTAAATCATTGTTAATTTAAAATTAATTTCCATCCGCTATCGTAAATAATAAAACCTTCGAAAGACCTTGGCGATAAAGAATTAAATATTAGTCCACTTTTGGACTTGATTCTAACAAACTAGGTATTACATAAAGTGCAGAGTGCAGATTAAAAATTCGATTAAATTCGTATTTGGTCTCTGGGAAAATCGAGTCGCCGTAAAAAGCAGTGTCGATCGCATATTTATGAGTCTCCAATGATCAGGGTAACAGGTTCTAGTTCTACAAAGTGAATCACGTAGGAGGGCATCCAAGTGTTGGGATTTACCGGCGACTTCTAAGAGTCATCCAGCAATTATTTTTATCCGCATTCCTCGGGTCCCCGCGATTTTTTGCATCTGCATTCTCACGCCTGTGTGCAACTTGGTTGCTTGATTTTACGTGATAGAGACACGTTCCTTAAAATGGGTATGATTACTTAGTGGGCGGTGAAGAGGTTGCACTTGAAGGTTGCACAAAGATGTTATTCTTCCTTGGTCACGTGCAACTCTAGCTACCTTCTCTTTACTATTCACTTTGAACAACACAAAAAATGCACACAAAAACTTTTAACTCGTCCAGAAACGTGACAAGAGTTCTTAGTAGTGTTTATACCACTTTTTATACAACCTTTTTCAATTTATTCCAAATTTGGTGCCTGAGATAAATTAGGAATTTTGGGAATTTTGTGTCTTACGCCATTGGAGACATTAAAACTTTTGAAAATGAAGTGTGGTTAATATCTGTGCTGACGTGAATTTTGATTAAAACTCATTCGGACTCGGGTTACTCTTAACTTATTATTTTTGCAATTAGATCCCGATTTTAAAAATTTTAAAGTGAATTTACATTAGGATGCAATCATGTGGAAAAAGAATCCGGAACTCATCAGAGTCGTATGAACGTCCTGCGTCTATCTTAAGGACGTTTTATGTAAATTTCACGTCGCTTTCAATTTTCTGGACTGTCGCGTGTGTTCCTGGAGAAAGAGCGAGTGAATGTTACGACACGAATTGAATGCGAAATGCACCCAGCAATCAATGCTCGCTTGATGACTATTACTCTCTGAATCAGACTGATTTGCTTTTTTAAATCTCCAAACAATGAGACATCCAACGAATCAGTCTAAAGATAAACAACACGTGACATTTCTTGTCATTATCTTTCATTTTGTGATTTAAATTCGCACACTGTTATCATGCTAATGAATTATACTTCGGGAATTCCGGAATCGAGTATTTCGTGCTCAGAATATTTTTTTCAGATTCTCTTTTTTTTTAATTTCTGTTAAAAGTCTACTTGAATTGCTAGTTGCAATCAGGGATAATGGACTGTATGTCGTTGTGATTGCTGGGGATGTCAAACACTGCTTTCACCTATTATTCCTTTATTTTTCAACTTGGCATGCAAAACAGAATTGTGCAAAGGCAATAGCCGGTTACAATTCCGTAAGCTTGTAATTCAACTTCCTCACATATCAATTCATAATTCTTGACTTCCTGGAACGCTTTAACTAATAATCGACAATAGATTGACAAACGACTCTTTTCAATTGAGAATTTGCAATTCTCAATTGTGATTTCCTTGGAATTTCGTGATGGATGAAGACGACTTTCCAAATTGATTTCAATCAGAGACAAGGGCACATTATTTAACAAGTTTAATATGAGACGTAACAGGTCGTAAAAGAGTCTAAGTTGATTCTATAATTCAATCGCAAGTAGATCCGATCACTTTTTTGATTAACGACTTCTATGATCTTATCTTCCGTTTTGAGAGAGAAAGTGACTTAATATAGGGAGAGAGTAGTTTACGATAATTCCGAGTTTCAAATGCAGTCGAGACTGTTTAAAAATGTGCGGAAAAGTTTGAGTTTAAAGTTTCAAAGAAGTCATATCCAATCTCATTCAATTTTGCTTGCTGTTTGCGTCGAGTGAAATAAGTTGTTCGACAAGTAGCATATGGATTTGTTTTGAAATGCAGCAGTTTGACGCCGGACGAAAAATAAATAAGAACACACCTGAGAGCGTGTCGATTGGGGCGTTACTAATAGAATCGAATCAACCTTTGCTTTTGAAGGCACACATGTGATAAAGTGAAAGTAACACCAAACAGGCGCGGGTTGCTGTGCATGCGAACGCCGCTTATTAGTGACAAACGACATAGACCGCAATTAACCAAGTACGCTCGAAATTTACCCCGCTATTCCCCCAACCCCTCTTCCGACCGGAAACCGCAACTCTCGCGGGAATCTAACGAGATCGTTAACGAGAGGAACGAAGATCAATGAAAGGCGAAAATCGACGAGTTATTATTTTAATGAGCTAACGATTAGAAGTGTCCGAGTCACGGACAGTCGCATCTATTTATTTTCCTGTTTAATGCAGGTGCAAATCTACCGTGGAACATTTATCTCTTTAGATTCGGTTGTATTCTTGGTATCCTCTATTCATCTTTAAAATATTAAATGGATTCCGGGTTTAAGATATTTTTTACACAATTTTGCGAAACTTTTAAAGATTTTTTTTTTAATTTCGGATAAATTTAGTCGTTTTGGGGACTTTACTTCCTACGCCATTGGGGGTTAAATGAGATTTTTGAAATTAGCTTTAAAATATTTGATCTTTCGACTTATTTCGATTTCAGAAATTTTAAAGAAAAGTTATTTATTTTCTGTAAAAAATTGAGTTTAAATTTGCGAAAGCAATTGAAAGTTCTTGGAATTGAAAAATTGTAAATTAAAAGCCTATAAAATTAAATAATTGAATCACCTCGTAATGAACTTGTGTGAAATTACATTTTTAAACAGAGCACATTAAAAATGTGAATAATTTTAGTTTGGAAAACTGCAAAATTGTATGTGAATAAAGTTTCGAACGTTCAAATGAACGAAATATTTTTTTTTAATTATATTTTATCCAGAAATATTGTGCCAACTAAAAATACAAATCAGGATTACAAGTTTATTTAATTCTTTATTATTTTCAATGTAAATTAATCAATATTTAAAAACTTTTTGTAGATACAAATACAATCAATACAAAAATTCGTTCATTTGAACGTTCAGAACTTTTCAATCATAAAATTGTTTGTTTTTAATTTTAAATCTCTTGAAATAAGAAACTTAATTGGAAAAAATATTTAGGTTTGATTTTACCATGCAGACTTTTAAGATTGCACAGATTTTAAACAATTTTGAAGTTTGGGGAACTTCGCATCCTACGCCATTGGGGGATTATATGTGAATAATTATTTTCTTTCAAGTAAAGATCGAGAAACTTGAAAAATGTTATTCCTTCATATAAATTGATCAGAAATAATTAGAAAATGAATAATTTACAATTTTAAACCCAGCTGTGTTTAAAATAATAATAATAATAATAATAATAATAATAATGTGTTCATTAGAAAAAGATGAAATAGTTCAACTTCTAGAGTAAATGAAGTTTTCATGGTCAATTGACCAATTAACGCAATTCAGCGTAGAGGCTCTTTTTGTTGACGTGCGTAATACTGACATCACAGGTTACGCTTGATTCTCGCTTCTGCCGGCAGCACGACAAAAGTATCGCTTCGATAACACTTAGGACTTTCACTGTACCGTTATAATGAGTGAATATGATCATGTTGACCGGTACGACGAATCATGATCACGCGAGAATCTAGAGTCATAGAAAAAAGTGGACAGATACGCTTTTCATCGGAGATAATAATCAGTATAATGACTTAAAGTCTACTTTCTTATGCCGACTTATCTTAGCAAGTTTGCGATTTTACTTTTGCCAAGATTCATTTTTTCAACTATCATCTACTTCTCTTACTTCTTTTTACCTGATGCTTATTTTTGTAATAATTATCATTAGCGCATTTTAAACAATGAGTGTTATAAACTAATTCTCATTGATACTACTATAATATTTTAAAAAGTTTCGCTTTTAAAACCGATTTTATTCTTATCTATAAATTTAGTTTAATTTTAGTCAAACAAATTACATCTTTTACTTTTTTTTTATTTCTTTTTTTTTAATAATAATTTTTTTAATATAGACTTCATTCACGTAATTTACTAATATCTCTTTATTTGAACTTGAAAATCGCCCGAGGAAGAATTTAACGACCTGTAATGGTCAATACTCGCATTATTCAATTAGGCAAAGTGCCCAATTCGAAAGCATCAGTAGATCAAGTCGGTCAATGACAGACGCGATCGCTTGTCTGGCTCTAAATCTCTTTATCCACTTGCGAAAAATACTACTATGCGTAAGTGAAAAAATATCAATATAGTCGGACTTTTAAATTCTGACTTACAATATCTCCTAAATTATAGATGATTTGCAATAATCTTTTGATTAATTCTTATAATAATCCTTTCTAAGTTGCATCATTTTTAGAATGGGATCCTTTTTTTTTTCGAAACTATTTTTAATGAGAAATTTTGATCTATCTTAATATTTTAAAAGTTTTGTAACCACTTTATTGATTACAATTTTTAAAAAAATGTAATTTACAAATAGTTTCAGTTATTATTATTATTATTATTATTATTATTATTTTAGAATTTCTTCTCTGAGTTTTCAATTTTGAGTGTTTCTTATAGTTTTTTTTTATAATTTATGAGATTTCTCAGGATTTCACAGTACTTTAGAGGATTTTATTAAATATTTAGAGATTTCAGGAAATTTTAAAGGATTTCTTTTAATTTTACGGAATTTTTAAGTGATCTCTAAAGTTTTCATCAAACTTTAAAGATTTCCTAGATTTACAAAACATTTCTCGGAATTTTACCAAAGTTTAAGAGATTTCACCAAGATTTCAAACGATTTTATAAAACTTTGAAAGGATCTGAAAAGATTTCAAAAATATCTTAGATTTCATGAAACTTTAAGAAACTTCAAGAGATTTCCTGTAATTGCTTAAAATTTCTCAATATTTCAAAAATTATAATTTCTTTCACACTTCAAAAAACTTTTTGCATTAAAATATCGAAAATTATTTTTAATTTTTATAATTGTTATTTAAAAAAAAATGTTCTACAATTACATAAGTCCGAAGTTTTAAACTCTTTCACATATTCACCAAGAATCAAGTATTAAAACAAAAATTTTTTATTTCAAAAAGTGCGGGAACGAAACTCGTGAAAAAAAAAAGAAGAAAAAGCTAAAAATCTTTCCTATTCAGTTCTACAGAAAACAAACAAATTGTTAATTAATTAACTGCATTCTTAATTAACAACTTGTTAATTTATTTTCCAGTTCTGATACACCACAAACGAATTACCATAAAAATTACCATAAAACCCATAAAAAAATATGCACCCACTTGAAGTCCAGCTTCACTAAACCAAAAACCGCAAAACACTCCAGTCAAATTTGCTAAACTATGAAAATAATTTCTCTGATTATTGACTCACGGTGGTCTAATCGACGTCCTCTCTCAGGCACATGAATGTCGCATCTGCCCTAAAATTGCCGAGGATTCCCCCCAATTCGCAGATATTTCCCTTGTTTCTTATTTCTCGAAGCGAGAGAGCCTTGTTTTTTTTTATTTCGTTAATATCCAATGCAATAATATCCAAAGGATTGGGTCCTGTGATCTTAGGACGAGGTAGTCCTCGACACTCCCATGACACAACTGATGATGCGATGCATCCACTGCACTTGGAGCGCTGACCATGCGCGTCTCCACTCCCGGACGGTTTTTTATATCCTCCGTATTAATTGGCTGAGCGCCAGGTCCACTATTGGAAGACCCGGAGCCTGCGAAAAATCGCGATAAGGAACAACCAACACTGCACGCCGTGCGTGTCACGATCAGTCTGTCTTTTGACTGCTACTAAACCCTCGTGGCTGCCATGAGACGCGGGTCCTGCAAAATTCAGCTTCTCTCTCTCTCTCTCCCTCCCTCTCTCTCTTTCTCTCTCACTCGTTTACCCTCTCTCGCTTACAGCCAATCCCCACTTCTTTCATCTTGCTCTGATTACTGGTACCACAACTTTATGAGACTCCATCACACTCCCTCGCATATGTGAACCTCTTTTCCTTCTTATCCTACGCCTTCAAACAACTCCCCACTATTAACTTTAAATTCTTTTACGGCGACCTACGGCTACGTTGTGGAAATGTGTATCACCGGGTTTGCTTCTTGCTGTAGGTGGAGCAGACGGTGGAAATATTAATGAGAAAATGTACAGCCCTTTTGGAAGTAAAGAGATAGGGATAAACTTCCGAAAAGATAAATCCTCTGATTTTGTTTAAATTCAGTATACTTATGTATTTTCACGTCCTGATTACGAATATGCAGGTGCAAATTTACCGTGGAACATTTATCTCTTTAGATTCGGTAGCATTCTTATTTTACACAATTTTTCGAAACTTTTAAAGATTTCGGATAAATTTAGTCGTTTTGGGGACTTTGCTTCCTACGCCATTGAGGGTTAAATGAGATTTTTAAGATTAGCTTTAAAATATTTGATCTTCCTATCTTTCGACTTATTTCGAATTCAGAAATGTTGAAGAAAACTAGATTAATGTCTTTGTAAAAAATCGAGTTTAAAATTACCAAATTTGCAATTAAGAGTTCTTGGAATTGAAAAATTGTAAATTAAAACCCTGAAAAATTAAATAATTGAATCACCTCGTAATGAATTACAATTTTGTAAAATTTTCAGGGTCGCTGAACTATAATCTGGCCTCAGAATTAAGAAAAAATCGTTTTTTAGCACAAAATATTTTAAAATTGATGAAAAAATTATTAGTATAATTAAAAGGAGAATATAGGAATTGAGAAATGCTCATGTTTGTTGCAAAAAATGAATCACAATTCAATTTTCTCCCTCATGTAAAAAACTTCCACTAATTATGTTAATTCGGATAAAGACATGATTTATGTAACTACCATACAATTTAATTTCTGGGTAATAATCTATTGCATAAAAATCACGAAGTAGTATAATTTCATAATTGCAGACATATATTGTATTCGAATAAAGAAATTGTCACCTATGATTCGTAAAAAATCTGCATATATACTAAATGATTCATATAATTGAGACTTAAATCTTAAATTTAACTGCAAGAGAAACCTCTAACTTTGTATAATTTTTTATTAAACTACTGATGATGCGATATCTCATTACAATTCTTCCATCAACTACATACAATTAAATAATCGACCAAATGCGCGGAAAACATTAAAAAAGCGAAATTGATGAGACAAGCTTATAATTCAATAGCTAATTCTTGTATAAATTGTTGTATAATCCATCAAATTAGCTTTTTTTTTTTACTAGTCCTGGAAAATCCGACCTTCAGGAGTTATAAATCTTTTTATGTTTTTCCTGGTCTATAATTGTTAACTGATAAGAAAATCAATTTCCGATCAGAAATCAGATCGATGTTTCTGTAATAAGTCTTCCTCACTCAAGTAACTTCATGGCCAGATACACGTTCAGTTCACCCAAGTATCTCATTTGCCGCAGGCAACTCTAGTAATATTTTATATAGGAAGCACTACTGTTATTACGTTTCATTTTATCGAGATTGCATGTAATATCTGGAATAAAATATACGTTCACAATCTTTCTTACAACATCGTCAGAAATACTCCCACGAAGCAATTTCTTTATTTCTTTCAATAATAATGTTTCAATTCTTTAATGATTTTCAAAATGTTCCGTTAAAAAGGCTTCACTCTCTTCAGGGTAGCCACATTTCATGAAAGTCAGCGAAATGTCAGGGAAATTAGAAATTGATATTTATACTATATATGTTATTCTTCTCTCTATATTATAAAAAGATCTTGAACCCTAGATCACGTGACCCACATAACCATACACCCTTCTTGATTCTATGGGATCAAGAGACCTCCATTACGATACGCCCTTCTCGACCCCCCGACCACGTGAAATCTATTGTAATTTAGGGATGTTCGATTCCGATTCTATTCTCCAAAAGATCGATTCCTGAAAAAAAAATCAATTGTTTACCCTGAGAATCGAAGAGTCGATTTTTTAAATGAAATTTTAAAATTGAAACGAAAAAATTAATAAATTAAATTAATAACTTGCAATATTTAGAAAAAATTGATAATGTCATAAATGCATAAATAAGCATTAAAAGCATTGAAGATCGATTCTTGCAGAATCAATTCTTTGATTCTTATTTTTTAGAGAATTTTTTATTGTAATTATATTTTCGAATTATCGTGGGATGTAATATTTATAATACCGAATTACAATTTAACATCAATTTCACTTGTAATAATAAGGTGAAATATTCTAATCTTCAATATTTTCATTTTAGAATAAAAAATAAATCAAAAACTGCTTCTATGAACATAAAATCTCGAGTTAAATATGTAATTATGAATTATTTGAAAGAATTTCATATATTTCCAGCTATTCGAAACTATTTCAAATAAATATGTAATTAAAGGGATTTTAAAAGATTTATTAAACTATATATTTTTTTCAATCGGATCGGAATTAAATTGAGGATACGGCGATATACTTTTCATCCACTTTTATGATGTTATTATTCACACCGAGGAGCAAAAACAAGGCTTGTTAGGTCCTCAAGGCAATTCCAAGTTATAATGAGCACAAAGTTCGTTTTAACGGATATGATTTTATTATGTAAGATCCTAGGTCAAGGCGGAAGTTGCGTTGGGAAAACCATATTAAGCTGATGAATCTTAGGGATTGCATTTGTAGTACAGTGCAGTCGCAAATTAGTCTGAATGAAAATTAATTTTGATATACATTTTCTAATATTTTTTCTATATTTATTTATTTTTTTAATTGGAAGTAACTAAAATGATAAAATATTTTGGAAAGAAATATTGTCTCAAAAAATAAGTCTAAAAAAGTATCTGAAATTTAGAAAATTACATGCACTTTTCTTGCCCCTTGAATCTTCTTTTAAAATCCTTCTAATTTTTTTGAAATCCTGCAAAATCTCTAGAATTGCAAAAATCACAATTTTAATTAATAGTAAAATTCCGGAGAACATTTTTATACTCGCAAAAGAAAGTCTGAATGAGTTTCTTTATTAAAGAGATTTAATTCAATTTCCAGAATCTCGTTAAAGTGTGTTTACTTTAATTTCCTGAATCTCGTCAGAATTTACTCATTGTTGTTGCGAAGACAATAAAATTGTCTTTATTATGGCAAGTTCACTGTCATCAAAGTCGACGAAAAACCAACTTCCTGCACTTTCGATCTTGAACAAAGAGTGCAGCCTTCTAATTAACGTACATTAACGAATCTTACCTTTCTTCGCGTAATCTTAGCACTCCATTGTAATTTCGTACGCTTTTACATGAAAGTGAGAACTCGTTCTCGCGTGCATTAGAGTCCTGTACAGTTCCATAAGTAAACAGTACAATTCACGATTAGAGTCGAGCAAGTGTCTTGGGAATCAGTTTCCTTATTGAAGAAAGAGTTTTTTTTTCAAACATAACATTGTTTTCAAATTAAAAGTCAATTTTTTAAAAGATAAACTAAATTCAATTTTATAGGCTGGAAAAGTAAAAAATTTTGGAAGTAACAGTAGTGTTAAAATATAACTGAAGCCTCAGAAAATAGCCTCCAGTTACTTTTTATGATATTAGTTACTTTTTGAGAACTCGGTTACTTTATGAGACTTCAAAGAATTTAGAAATTTTAGTTTATGATTCTAAAGTACTTTCTACGGATTTGAAACGATTTCCAGTAATGTAAAGAAAATCCCGAGGGTTTAAAATATTTAATTTTATGATTTCAAAAGAATTCAAGAGATTTTAATCGATTTGGTATTATTTCAGAATGAAAATATCATTGCAGTATTAAATCGTCGTAATGACTACGCTAGATGAGTAACTTGGAAATCATCGTGCGTAAACCTGTCGCAACGTTCTATTCACACACTTCTAAAAAAAACTGCATTCGGAGAAGTTTGGTTGACTATTTTCATTAATCGAGACGGTGACCTTGCAGTGACTCAGAGCTATCAATCGGGAATCATGGAGTGAATGAATTCATCTAAATTTAACGCTGCTCGGATTCAGTCGCGGGATAACTGACGTCACAAGTCTAGAATTCCCTGACTGGATATTTATTGTTCGCGTCACAAAAGACTGTTTGAAACGAGAACGAGAACACGGTTTTGCCTAATTTGGCGATCTCAAAATGATTAGACTTCAAATCTTGAAACTCGCAAGATTAATTTCTTTTATGTTCCTTTAAGGATTCCAGTTTAAAGAAGATTTGATTAATTGCTCTAATTTTTCAATGGACTATTGTGACGGCGAAAAATAAATATGCGTAGAATGTTAAATTAGGACTTTTGAGAAGAATAGAGATGAAGAAAAGAGTCGTGTAGGTGGATCGCGAGAGAAAGAGAGAGAGAGCAAATTAAGACTGGAATATATGTAAATATTTTTATCAGGGTGCCCACGTGCCAGGGAAGTAGGGAAATGCGAGGGGAAATGTCTATTTTAGTTTTGTCTGATTAGATGTATAGCTTTTATAGTCTATTTAACTGATTTCAGATATTTTCTAATGATTGCGAAGGATTATAAACAATTTCCAGGCATTCTTTGAGATTCTGTGGGTTTTTAATGATTTCAAGAGATTTTCTTTAATTTTAAAGGAATTTAAACGGATTACAAGAAATTGGTCGAAAATTTCAAAAATCTTAAGAGATTTTTATATATTTTGAAGGATTTTAAAGTTTTAAGTGGAATTTTAAAGGATTTTAAGAGGCTGGTAAGAATTTTAAGAACTTTTATGTTCTCGTGGATTGAATTTCAAGAAGTTTTTAAGAATTTTAAGTGATTTTTACGTATTCAAAAAGATTTAAAAGTTTTTCGTAGAATTTTAAAGGATTTTAGGAAGCTTGTAAAATTTTTTAAAATGATTTTAAGGAATTTTAATAGTGAAAAGTAATGAAAGTTTTCTTTTTCTGTTTCAGGTGAGTAATTCCCGTTAATCTCATTAATTTTTCTCTTCAGGATCTGTAAGTATATCAACCCGTACAAAAATTGCCTGCAGCCCTATTCAAAGAAGGGTTCTTCAGTTACTTTTCTAGACTTCAGTTACTTTCGGGACTTCAGAGAACTTTAATTACTTTTTAAGACGTCAAATACTTTTTGAAAGTCTCTGAAGTAAATGAAGTGTAGAAAAGTGGTAAAAGTCTAAAAGACGTAGGTATTTGATGTCTTATAAAAGTAATTGAAGTTTTGGAATGTAACTAAAGTCTCAAAAATTAACTGAAGTCTCAAAAAGTATCAGAAGTAACTGAAGATTCAACAAGTAATTGACGCTTCGAAAAATAGGAGAAGTAACTGAAGTCTTGAAGTAAATTAAGTCTAGAAGAAGAAATTGAAGTCTTAAAAAGTATTTGAAACCTTAAGAAGTATTTGAAGTCTAGAAAACTAGTTAAAGTTTAGAATAATATCTGAATTCTCAAAGAGTAACTGAAGGCCTAGAAAGTAACTCCAAAGGTATTTGAAGGGCTGGAAGTAAACAAAGTTAATAAAATTACAGAGTAACTGAGGTTTTAGAAATTAATTGAATTATAGAAAAATAATTTAAATCTATAAAAGTAACTTAAACTTCAAAAAGTAAGTGAAGGCCTATGAAGTCTTAAAAAGTAATTGAAGTCTTTCAAATAATTCGTAAATCTTTTTGATAATTTAAATTGTATACTCTCCTAAACACCAATATATTTATTTATTTTTTTAATTATTTGAGTCTACATTGTTCTACTACTGAAAAGTATTTCTTATCTTAAAATAGATTTACAAGGTTGAAACAAGTTTAGATTTTTCAGCAGACACTATTCTATATTTTAGATTGGTCGAGTTCATTCGACTCAGGTTTACGACGAATTTGTTTACGCTTGTACGGCAAAGAATATTTATAAATCTGTCGCGTCAGATTAGAATAAAAAAAGCTCGATGGCTAAAAGTGCTTTTATAAAATGAGCGATTATTTAAATTTATGAAAGTCTTTTTGCAGTCGAATGCTTTTATTATTTCTTTCAATAGAAAACTACTTATTCCTTTAATAAATACAGCTTTCTCATAAACATTATTAATTAGAATCAAAAAAATTAGTTAGACCCAATCGATTTTTTTAAATTAATAATTTTTTTTTATTTAAATATTTTAATAAAATACAGGAATCATATTTTTCCTTTGAAATAAAACTTGTCTGAAATTCGAATCTCTTAGAATTCAATTTATATTGAAAAGTACAGTTAGACCAACAGAAAGTCGTTGACACCTTGTTTTTTTTTTTCTAGTCAGCAGTTTCTAATTAAAGAGCACACCAAAAATAGAGAAGTGACAATGAATTTTTTATGGCAAGTGCAACAGCCTCTGAAATTAATTCAAACCTCGTCGATGTTTCGCAACTACAGAAATAAACTTTCTTTCTAATTATATTGGCATTCAGCCAATGTCGAATGGGCTCTTAAAATAAAAAGAAATAATTGAGAAAAATCATTTTTTAATCTAATTATAGATTCATAAAATTCAATTGATCGTGTCTCTAATAAATTTTAAGTTTTTGAAACGATATCAGCAACTAATAAAAACTGTTATTCGAATCGAAAGTAGGTTATTAAATTCAGTAAATCCGGATTAAAATTTGAATTTATCTTTAACATGTTTCCACATTTAATGTGTGTAATTCAAACTCAGGAAGAAACTGGCAGATCTGGAACATCTAGAAAATTATAAGCAGAGATTTAAATCAGGAAAACTAACGAGCAAAAAGATAATAAAGGAACGTGCTCTCTGTCAGTTAATTGAATTCTGAGAGTGACGAACGTCGACGATACTTTCGCTAGTTTGTGTTTTTTAGTCTCAAGGTCATTGCTTTTAATGATAATTTTTGAATATGGGGAAAATTGCAACATTTAGAATTTTTATTGCTTAATAAATTGGGACCGAGTGTTTAATCGTTTCCAATCATTATAAATCTCTAAATTTCATTAAATTCTACGAAATTCACTACAATTCTGTAAAATCTGTTGGTATGCTTTACAATTTCATTACATTCTTAAAAATTTAAAAGGACACGAAATGAATTTAAGAGATTTTTATTTTTAAAAATTTTCATTTAGAGATTTTAATGAATTTTAGAGAATTTCAAAGTTCCTTACTAATTTTAAAGGATTTCATGAGAACTTTATGATTTGTAAAAGATTTTGTGAAATTGTAAAGGATTTCAACGAATTTTAATTGAATTTCAATAAGTTTAAAATAATTGTAAGACACTGACGCATTTTAATGAGTTTTAAAGTTCCTCGTGGAATTAAAAAATATTTCAAGAGATTCTTAAAAGATTTTCTAGAATTTTGAAGGTTTACAAGAAATTTTAAGAGATTTTTAAAGATTTTAAGGGATTTTCGAGGTTTACGTAAATTTTAGAGATTTTTAGTGATTTTAAATTCCAAAAGATTTGAAGTGATATACGAAATATTTTTATTTCGTTAAGGAAATTTGTTTGAAAGTCAGGAAAATTTTAGGGAAATTGAAAAAGTTGAATCTTGTGGCCACCCTGATAATTAAAACTAATAATAATAATTAAAGGTATGTGATACTTTACCCTAAGAGCAATTTAATTAAACCAATTATACATTCATATTGAGAGATATTGACTCTTATTAGCTAAACATATTTATTACATATTATAAACGTGTAATTGGTTTAACTAATTTGCTCTTATGGTAAAGTATCACATGTCCTTAAAATAATTTAAATAATTTAAAATCAATATTGTCTTTTAAGTGATGTGAGAAGTAAAACATATTATCGTGCGCTTGTGTACTGCTAATTAATAGATAAATACGATTAACTCGAGCATTTAATCCAAAACTAGTACTTTCGCAGCAAGACTTTCCAGCTTTCGAGGTTTAATGTTATGAATGAGGGAGAGTGTGAAATGTCACGTCTTGCTCTTTTTTGTCCATGGAGGTACATTTAAAACACGCTCGTCACACGGGTCGCATAGCAAAAAGCAGATGGCTCCCGTATATCAAGTTAAGTAAAAGCGAAACGCATAACAATCGCGCGACACGTTTGCGTTTCCACAATTTCTATAGCCCACATTAGGGTGACACATTCACTTTGCTCTGTACAAAGTTTCTAAATTTAAATATGACAATCCGATAATCGATGACATGTAACGAGACAATGATTTTGCAAAAAAGAAAATCCAATTCGATCAATATTTAAAACTCGCCCGTATCTATTAAAAAAAATGTTTTTGAATTTAAAAAATTTTCTTTGAATCAAGGAGATTGTAGAATTGATATACAGTCAAAGAAACATGAAATCTTAAAACCCCGGTGTACACTCAAAATTCGATTAATCAACCCGTCGGTGCTGTTCTTGTTTTTTTTTTTTTAATTGCTCGGGATTGTCCATGAATTTCAAAAGTATAATTTTCATTTTTGGTGTCGCGACCTTAATTTCGTTCTTCCAAGCCTTGAGCCAAAAATATCAGTATCAAAAAAGCAGACTATTGTTTTAAACAAGTGTACGTGTTTCGAAATTAAAAATCGGTTTGTTATTTGCGGAACAGTCGTAATGATTTTTTTATTTCCTCGAGGAAGTGCCACCGATCACATTGCGTGACCCGTTTCTGAATTTTGCAATCCGTTCGCAGAATTTTAATACATAAATGTATTTTCCTCGAATCGATTCTGTCCAAGTGAAATTAGAAAAACGTTACACTAACATATGACCTTTTCCTTAAGTTTTGTCATTGTTCCATTTTCGTCGACGTCTTCAGGGTTCTTTGCCAATACTTTTCCTGGAAAATTTCTCAATTAGTTTTAGTGGAAATATAGATCCAAATATATAACTCAAGATTTTATTGATTCTTGAAGTTATGCACATCTGTGAATAATTTAAACAACTTCTCTTAATAAAGTTTCTTTGCTGTAGAAATATTAAGGATTGTGAAGGAATTGGAACATTTTCCCAAAACCTAAAAAATTATTTCAAAAACTCCATAAAGTGATTTTTCTTCATGCAATTTACGTGGAAAACTTCAATTCAAAATTAAAATTAAGGGTGTTGGAGTCAAGTTCTAATCTTAAAATTCGATTTCTTCACTTTACTTATCAAATATTAAAATTGGAATTATTTCCCTCCATAGAATTAATTAATTTGTGACTAGAAGTATGCACACAGAGCGAGAAACTATCTAATTCAAATTTTTTTTAAGTAAAACGAAAATATTGAATTTTAATCTTATATTTTGAATTCTTCGTTTTATGGAAAAAGTATCGAAACTAAATATTTTTCCTTTCTGTACGCAGTCTTATATTTGAAAAAAGATTAGTGCTACAGAGCGAAAAAATATTTATCTATAATTTTCCTTGAGCAAAATGGAGAATGGAATTTTGAGCTTAACACTTTGATCCAACGCCCTTAAGATTGAAAAAAAGGGGGAAGTTCTTTTTTCGGATTTGGAATCAAATGAGGGGTAAGGGGGGTCATTGCCCTCTATAAAAAAAAGTGTTTTTGGACCATTATAAATGTAAAGGTATTATAAGCAAAACAAGTTTTAGTTCGAAAGATCAATGAAAATCAAGAAAGAGCGTTATTATTACAACAAAGAAAGAGGAGTTCGATGTTTCTTTTTCTGATCGGAAGTCCGTGAGGTTCGTGCCATTTCTTGCCATTGCCACTGTTTCCTGGAGCGCAAATGTTCAACTTTTTTGAGGAGAATCAGAGGTTGCCGACTTGGCATGACCACCGCATTTCGCAATGCTCTCATTACCGTTATTATAACATGAATAGTGAGCACTGGTAGTCATCATAAATAACTTTTGTCGATTACTAAAAACCAATCCAAAACTTAACTTTTCTTGCAACTTTATTTTATTTTATTTTTATTGCATTAGATATAATATTCTTTTTTACATTCTCATCATATAAGAATAAGAAGGTATTTTGGTTCCATGTAAAAAACAAATTCCCCTTTTTTTTTTAATTTTGATTTTAATTTTGACTTTAAGCTTTCCCTGTAAATTGACCGTGGGGAAAAATCACTTTATGAAGTTTTCGCGATACGAGATTTTTGCAATAAGAGATTTTGATGGATTTCTAGATATTTAAACTGATTTTAACGAATTTAAAGGAATTTGAGGAGATTTCAAGAAAGTTTAAGAGAATTCGAAGATTCTCGTAAAATTTTAAAGGGTTTTCAAGAAATTTTAATGATTGATAAAAGACTTCCTGGAATTATAAAGCATTTTAAAGAATTTAAGAGATTTTAAAAAGACATTTCGAAACTGTGTTCGAAAAAAATAATTTAAAAAGAATTTATTGAAATGAAGATAATAATAATAAAATATGAGATAGAGTTGCGTATGAAAAGTTGAAATAGAATTATGAGTGTTCGACTTTGCGTTCGTAAATCTATTCAGGAGCGATATTTATCGAACCCGAGGGATTTTTTTCGTGTTTCTGAGACTCCGAATAAACTTTTCGTGCCGCGCCTTTCACTATAACAGAAATTACCTGCAACGAGACAATACAGCCCATTGAATTTGACGTATGCTCATTTTGTAATTCGGTATTGTGACCACACAGTTCAGCCCAATTGCAAAATTTTGAAATACCCGCGTATACAAACTGAAACTGTTCCTTCACGTTCTTTACATGCAAAGTAGATTCAATTGCGTCAGTGATTCAAAGAAGCATTGCAAATTTTGAGAGCTACTCAAAATCAAGTTACCGTTTTTGTCCTCTAGATTCTTTTGAAAAAAAAAGAAAAAATTCTTCAAATTCGATCGTCGCGCTTTCCACTTCAAAATAAGCTATGTGGGAATATGAAGATTTTTTAAAGGCCAGTTATTTTTCTTTCTTAACAGTTTTTTTTAACGATCAAAAAATGGTCAACGGAGAATTTATAGATTTTTAAGATCTTTTTTAAGGATTCTAAACAATTTCAAATCAAAAGGTATCGATTCTTTTTTTTGACGATAGATTCAAAAATCGATCTTTTTATCCGATTAATTCATTAAACCAAATCGATTCTTCTTTTTGAGGATCGATTGAAAAATCGATATTTTTATCCGATTAATCGATTAGAAAATCGATTAAAGAATTTCACAATCGATTTTTTTGAAGATCGATTCAAAATCGATTATTTTGAAAATCGATCATCCGAATAATACAACCTTTATATAAAGTATGTTAATTTATTACGAGATTACCAAAGGAAATTATCTGGATTGAAAGATATCTGAATGTCATAAAATGGTAAAAAAAAAAAAGTGCTTTGTAATCGAGTTTATAATGATTCTGAGTGGAATTGAATAGGGCCGATGGTGTTTTAATGGAAGCTCACATTTCACCTTTGCCTTTCGATACGAGTGCCTAGTGCACGTACCGATTGTTGGCAATCGAAGCCGATAAACATTTATATCAATATATAGATCGGACCCAGAGTAAATATCTGAATCGGCCACACCAAACCAAGGAACGAACGCATGGTGAAGGGTGTGTTCAGCACGGGGCAAAGCAGGGCGTGGCACTCGGGAGAAATAAGAAAGGTACCCATAGTCATGACTATATCGACGACTCGAAAGGCCTTATTCCAAAGGTAGAATGTGCGACGCCACCGGAATGTTAACTTCCCATGCTCATTCGAATCCACGTGCATATGGTTAGTCGGTTGGTCGACTTGGAGAAAAAAGGTTCCGAAGAACGAAACACAGCCACCCGGATACAAGACAAGGTCAATCTCTGGATTCGACTATACGACCTTTTCTTGTTTTGCCTGGACGCTGGGAAAAAGTTTCGAAAACAGCCGGATTCGACTGCAAATCATTTATCAAACAGGAACAGGATCCAGGATCATCTGTGGAGATGAAATGAAGCATCCAGTCGAACGTTTAATGAACAGAGATAAAAGAACAGGGATAAAAAGGAATAGAGATTTTTTATCCTTCCTATAAGTACAAACATGGCATTCAGGAAACGATATCTATTTCTTTATAAGTGTATCCGTCGTTTTTACTGAGCTTTATCTTTTTTCTATTTTCTATCTATTTATATCCGTCAGTCTATTGCTTTTGAGAAAATTTGTATCTCTTCTATATTTTCTGTCTATCTTTTTCTATCTCTCAGTCTATTTTTTCCAAAAATAATTTAGGGTGCTATTCAGAAAAAGGAAATCCTTCGATTTTTCCCTTTATCATTTCTCTTTATAATAATTTCCTTTTACGATTTCCCTTTGCCATTTTTCTTTACCATTCTTTTCCTTTACCATTTCCCTTTACCCGGATTTCTCTTTACCGTTTCCATCAACCTTGATTTCCCTTTACCATGATTTTCCTTTACTATTTCCCTTTTACCATTTCCCTTCACCATTTTTATTTACTATTATTTCACTTTCCCGCTATTTTCCTTTACCATGACTTTCCTTTGCAACCTAAAGGGAAATGGTAAAGGAAAATTCTAAAGGGAAAAGGTATAGAGAAATAGTAAGTGGAAGTCATGGTAAAGGAAAATGGTAAATTAAAATGTTAAAAAAAATGGCAAAGGGAAATGTTGGTTGGAAATGATAAAGGAAAATAGAAAAAGGAAGTCATGATAAAAAGGGTAAAGAGAAATCATGGTAAAGAGAAATTTTGATAAAGGGAAATCATTGTAAAGGGAAATTATTGTAAAGGGATATCATGATAAGGGAAATTTATGAAAATCAAGGTGTCTCTGTTTTTCTCTGAAACTGTGTTCTAAACATTTTTTTAATACCTATCTCGATTTAGATAAACGCAAAAATCCATGATTTTTATGGGTTTTTTTTAATGGTTTCACCATGAAAATCTATTAATCGTCAATTTTTGCTATTATATAATTTGTAATCAGTGCATAAAAACACACAAGTATTACCGACTTTAAATAAAATCAGAGGATTCCGACTTTCGGAACAGCACCCAAACTTTCCTTAAGTTAACTGGACCGTTTCATATTTTATCTAAAAATTTGTCTAAAATAAAGAAATCAGTAATTCCAGGCAGATTGAAGTAAACTATAATTTCAGCATGAATTCCTATTATTAGTTTTATAAACAAAAAATTACTAAATTAACGATGAAAATCTATTATTTAACTGAATGAAAGTGCAATAAAAAATGTTACACACTCAACGCAAAATGACGTGTCGGTCATGGTTAGTTATCAGTTTTAATGACTTTGTGATTACCATTATTTCACTTTTGCATCCTGCCTAACGTAGGTCTAGAAAGATTAAAGGTAAAAAAAAAGCAATTCTCGATTATCCGTCACGGATGGCTAACTCCGGAATCGGCGCGAGGAGAAAATTGCCTTAGTTGAAATGAGGCATGTATGAAAGTGAAAATAAGGAATCACACAACGCGACAATTACATTGTGTAAAAAAAAAATCGAACTCACTTCCGAAAACTTTTTCTTCCAATCCGGAAGCTGAGAAAAGTGAATATCACAAAGGAAATGAGTTCATTATAAGATCATCTCGAGCAATCCAGCAGATAATTTGTTTCGTGTCTTTGAATTGGAAAAATCGTGAAATTATAGACTTGGAGAAAAATTTAATTATAAGTCTCTAACTAATAATTTGTTAGAATTAAATTATTTATTTAAATTTCATCTGAGGAAATTCACACGGTGTAAAAAATAATTAAAAAATAAAAGTCTAGTAGTAAAAAGTTTTGTAAGATTTTAGTTTATGAAGGAAATAATAAATTTGCAAGTGTGGGTTAAGGAAAATAAATTAAGAGATTTCCACAATCAATTCTTTTAATTTATTGTCTAGCAGAGCGCTACCGATTTTATTGGAATCCATTAAGAAAGACCTAACTGCACCTTCAGTTTTGTCAACCTGATTGTGATTCTGATGTTTATCGAATTCTTAGTCATGTGCCTATCGACAGGTCAGCTTAACGGTCCAACTTTCACGTTCACTCAATGTTTATTACACTGTTGGGTGTTCATCGACACCTGACCTTGTCTCTCATATTTTGAATGGTAGCACTCCTTAAGGCCATGTATTACTTATCTGATCTCTGCTTTATCGACATTGTTTTTTCTCCAACATTATTTCTAGTACTTCTTTCATTGAGATATCAAATTGAAAATTTCTAGAATTAAAGTTAAAGTATTAAGGTACGTTTATCTGTTCTTAAATATTTACATTTATAAAGAAAAAATTATTTTTTTCATTTTAGAAATTTTCAATTTGATATCTCAATAAAAGAATTAACGATACAGGGAAAAAATGTCGGTAAAATAGTTGAGATAAATGTTTAATTAAAAAATAAAACTTCAGGTAAAACATGAAATTAGAAAGTAGAGTTCAGATGAAAGATAAAGTTTTTTATAAACGATTAAACAAAAGTGCAGATAAAAAATACAATTTTTTATAAATGCTTTGATAAAAGATAAGATAACAGATAGGAAGTTCAGATAAATTTTTTTATTGCTTTCATTTAATTAAATACTAGATTTTTATTCTTTAATTTAATGATACCTTCTTTATAAGACCAATAAAGTGAATTCGAGCTGAAATTATAGTCCATTATAATCTCTCTAAAATTACTTCTTTCTAATAATAAATATTAAAATATCACATTTTAAAATTTTATGGCCTAGCTTGTTGTCAGATCATTCTCTACCTAAAAAAAGTTAAATTCCAGCAATCTTGTCATAAATCAGAAAATGTGACGCAGGAGGTATAAGTACGGATGCTTTTTTTACTGCAAGGGGAAATCCTTTTTGTTTAACATCAATTGGATATAAATTATACTTTTTGATTTGCACTTGACGTTAACCGATATTCCAAGAATGCGTTCAGGATTACCTAACAATTTGTTACGACAACAAGCAGACGTGAAAATTGTATCTATAAGAAAAAAAAAATGGTTTCAATGCTTCCTTGTGCATAAAGTGGTTAAAAGTGATGTAAACCATACAATATTCACTTTTTTAAAAAACATAATTCAAAATTGCTTAGTTAATCTACCGTGTTATAATTAAATAAGAAAATTATGAATTAGAAAAAAAAAATTTCAATGAAAAAAAAATTTTCGTGGGGAATCGAACCCTGAGAACGGTTCTTATTTATTCTTATTTTTTTTAATGTCTTGTTACTTTAGGACTGAACTAATGTCGATCTAAATTTGATAATTTTTTCTCAACGTTATTTTTTAGGTGAAATTACTTGAATATTTTAAATATTATTGTTTTGAAGATTTAGATAAATGAATTATTAATGAATGAAAAAAAGGACTGAGTTGGCAAATTTAGTCTTTTGGGCTAGAAGGCTCGTTAATATGCAAAATACTCCATTGATCTGTCGACTTATAAATAGCCATTGTGTAATTCTCTCTCACGATCAGTCACAATAATATAAAAGACTGGCTATGAATTATCGTCCGATCAGGACGATTCTTCACAAATGACGTGAATCCAGACAGACTTAATAGATTTATGACTAATGAATCTTCCAGTAGTTAAAACTCTATCTACGCTTGCAAAAAGAAATTGAAGAGAAATTAATGCTTCTAAATATTACATAACATAAATTAAGTATTACAACAATTCATTTGTATAAACGCATGAAATTAATTTTACAGGATATAAGGAGTAAAAATGTTAGCCCTTTTTTAGACCTTTAATTACATTTAGGATCTCCTTTATACCCCTAATTAGAAGCGTCTTGAAACTCTTTTGAAATATATTTCTCACCTATTTTTATTTGAAAAATTACCTTTTCACTTTTTTTATTAACAATAGATGCTATGTTGACTGATATTAATTTATTATTACGCATTATTTGCAACTAATCTGCTCTAGTTTTTTCTTACTTAAAATTAAAGTTATTAGAAATTATTTAAAAATTTTTTAAATATAGTTTTTAAATAAGTTTTAATATCAAAATGGAGTTTTCTGTATATTTAACCAAATCATAAGCAAATATCGCTTAATTATAAAACATGCATTGGAGAAAGTAATGAGCCGGATAAGTTATAAATAAATTGAAAGTACTTAATGGACGTGTTTCGCGCTATTTTCTACTTTGTATTTGCTTAATTGATTTTCAAGTTACAACGTATTCAAGATTGTTTGCCACGTTCTCACGGAATTAAAAAAAAAGAAAAAACGATTTAATTTCTTATTATTGAGAATAACAATATCCCATGCCATAAAAGCGTTTCGAGGGGGCGTAAAGTACAGCTTTTCTGTTCAGAGAAAAACTGAATAAAGTTGGCGTAGGTGTGTCCGGAAAAATATTTATCTTAAATCCCTGAATAGACTTCTCACAAATTCTAATTATTCATAAAACCGACATCATTCTCTAATTAAAGATGTCCACTAAAATCTGAGAAAAAGGAATTTCCCGTCATTTTCCAATTGCAGACATTTTTTTGAGCCCTTAAAATTGAATTAAATTTTCAAAATATTGAAAATTAAGAAAATCTGGAAATTGAATTATAACTTATATCAAAGCTGCCGGAAGAAGACTTTTTCAAATTCAGTTTCCGCGTGATTAAACTTATTATTACTACGTTCACGTTCAAGGTGCAACATCCGATCTCACGCTGCGAAAGTTACGTTCCTAATCACTATTTACGGTCCAATTAGTGTCAATACCCCATTCTAAAATATTCCTTACATTTGAAAATTATTCTTTTTTTAAGAAGAAAATTATCGATGTAGTTATTTCTCGTCGTTTTCCTTCCGAGGTGAAAAATATTATTTAAAATCACTTCTGTAATGTGTATAATTTATGCAATTGAAAATATGTAAATGAGGTTGCGATATTATTATTTCTAAAATAAATTTTCTCGCGGAATCGCGAAATCTGAAGCCAGCCACATTATCTCTTTACTTCTTGGTTCAATTTTTGTTTGCCACTTGTATTTTTTACTTTAGAATCGAGATCAGATCTGCCAACTCTGAACTAAATGATTTTCAAGAGATTTCACTATAGTTCAAAAATACCAGAACATCTTAAAGGATTTCAAAAGAATTTAGAAGAGTCAAGATCTTCAAATAATAGAAAATTTTTTAAAACTATTTCGAGGGATCTTAAACGATATTACAGAATTTAAAATGATTTTTAAAAAACTCCAAAGAATTTATCTATATTTTAAAGATATTTTACAAGATTTTAAGTGATTTTAAGAAATTTCAAGAGATTTCCTCAAATTTGAAGTAATTTGACGTAATTTTAAAGTTATATTAAAGGATTTAAAAAAAACTGGGGGGAGGTCAAATTTTACACAAATCTAATACCTTCTCGATGAGAATGTAAAAAAATACAAAGAATTTAAGGATTTTCGGGAGATTTCACTAGATTTTAAAGATATCGAGAAATATTAAAGGATTTCAGAATTTTTTATATATGATTTTATGGAATTTAAAAAAAAAAAAATATTTTCAATATTTTCAATTAATTTCAAAATATTTTTAAGTATTTTAAGAGATTTTAATGTTCCTCATAAAATTTTAAAGAATTTCTCAAGATTTTTATGATTTGTAAAAGATTTTGTGAAATTGTAAAGGATTTCATGGAATTTTAATAGATTTTAAAGAACTTCTGACATCTCATAGGATTTTAAATATTATAGTGAAATTTTAAGGAATTTAAAGAGGTTTATTAGGAATCTTAAAAGATTTTGAAGTGTTTTGAGGAATTTAAAGGATTTGAAATGATTTTGAGGAATTACAAAAAAATTAGTGAAATTATAAGGGTTTTCATGAAGTATTAAGAAATTTAAAGGGATTTCGTCGAATTTTAAGATGTTTCTAAGAATTTCAAAAAATTTCAATGAATTTTAAGAGATTTCCCAGGTGGTCGTAAATTTGAGAGGTTTTTACGAATTTTAAGTGTTGCGAAGTGTTTTTAAATTTCGAAATATATAAAGTGATATTATACGAAATTTTTTAGAAATTTCAATAGTATTTTAAATATTTTTCTGTCAGGGTTGTCTGAAAATCAGGGAAAAGTCTGGTAAATGAAAAAATTGTATCTTGGGGCCACTTTGTAGTACGCCCCCCTTGTTTTTAGATAATTTTAATAAATGATAATCAAGGGTGTAGTAATAATAGTACGATTGGGACATGATTATTATGAGGTAATAATTTATTTTAAAAAATGCAAATAGAGTCTTGAAGTGACAAAGCATTGTTCGGAAAGATATGTTTCTTTCCTCGAACGAGACTTGGGCGTTATAATGATGAATGAGAGAGAAAGAAGAAAAAGAACAAAAGAACTGGATTAGGCATGATCGACGCACCTACTATAATCGAGGGATGTAGTTATCGATTTGCATGGTTACTTTAAGCATGCTGGCTAACCACCGCCTGTTGCTCCACATTCCTGTGAATGCACTCGTTGAACAAGGTTTTCCTTTATCAAGGATAAAAAAAAATCTCAGGGATTCTTGCATATCAATCTTATATTAAATACTTCCATTATGAGCTATCTCACGATTGAAAATAAGTTTCTAATTCTCGAAGAAACTTGATTATTACACGTGCAGGATCTGACGTAAATCGGTTTGAAAAATTTGAAGAAGAAAAAACTTTGATTTTTAAATAAAGACAAATACAAAAAAAAAAGTGAATTTCAATTTGATATTTAATAATTTTATTCAAATAGACTTTTTTTCAATTTTAAAGCAATTTGATTATATCAAATTTTAAGAAAATTGTCTTGAATTCTTGAGAATTCTATTAAATTATTTTGAATTCCTTTCAATTTTATTGACAAAAGATAAGAGATCAAGTTTTTTTTTATTTTAACCATATTTTTTAGTTATTTCCAATCTGTTAGTTTAAGTTTGTTTCAATGAATGAGAAAGAGTCGTTTGTGTCCCGTGAGACATGCTGGAAGTCGTTTATGACTACTTTGTGAAAAAATTGTACAACATGTGAGAGAATCGAGATTTGCCATCTGAAATAATTAACAGTTACCCAAGCGGGGCGAAGCGCGCATTAAGAAATTACAGAGGAGGCGACGATGCAAGGCCACTATAAGATGCAAACGATGTTTATGACAAATGCAGTCATTAAAAATAAAGAGAATTATTTTAATTACTCGTCTGTCTTTGACCAACTAAGGAAACTTTGCACGATTTAGAGTTTAGCTGAAAGTGCATAGATAATTAATTGTTACGTCAAAAAGTAGAAAAAAAGCAATAATTTTGCCAATTTATGTATTTACAAACAAAAGTAACTTTTTAAGAAAATTTTCTGGTTAAGGCCATGTATTACTTATCCGATCCCTACCATACCATCATTTTTTTAACGTTACTTCGAAAATTGAAGTATCAAATTGAATAATTTTATAATTAAAGTTAAAACAAGAATTTTAAGTACATTTGCATGCAAGTCTCAAGCCTCCGGTGTACATGAAAATAATATTGTATCATAGGTCGCGTCGCTCTTATAATAATTACACTTTTAACTTAGTTGTGGAACTAGTCAAGGTCGACGCCACCCGCGCTTTATGCGTCCTGTAACAGTTCCCACATTCTGCAATTAAAAATCAAGAAAGGTGACTTATTTTTCTGAACATAGAACCCTTCAAAGATAAAACCCTTTTTCGACTTGTAAAAAATTAAATTAATCAATTTTTCTTATTCATTTTTGAAAAAAATCTATTAAAAATGTCCAAAACCCCTTTTCTAATTTTGTTTTAGAAATTATTAGTTGAATCGATAAACACCTCATATATAAAATATGTATTATTTCATCAGAATATTTTTTAAATCATAATAAAACTTCACACTTTTCATTTTTAGGCATAAAGAAAAAAAGAAAGGATCCTAAGCATTTTCAATTTTAAAAATTTGTATTTTTTGCTACACTCTAATATCCAAATTAGAATAGTCTAAACTAAAATGAGTTCAGACTATTATTGTGAATCACAAAATCCAGAAACCTGCAAAAAATGTAGAAAAAAAAAATTGACCGGGCCGGGATTCGAACCCTAGGTCCTGAGTCAATCAATGTTGCTTAGTGTACAAAGTTGTTGAGTGAAAAAAAGTTACTTTTGTAACATCACTTTTACATAATAAATTGCCAGGAAGCCGCTTCCGAGAAACTAGGAATGTGCTGAAGTAACACCTACCCATGTCCGAATTTAAGAATTACGGTTCGCCCGCGCTTTAATAACGCGTTAGATATTCCTTACATAATTGGAAAGCGTGCTCGCGATTTTCGCGTTATAATACCGAATTAATGCGGGGCAATTAAAACGTTGATGCCCGCTGAGCAGGATGAATGCATTAATAACGCAATAATCGGGAACGCCTTTCGCGAAAGTAAAATTGCATCGATCGCATTGAATTACAATGCAATTTTTTTGATTGTTTTAATTATCCAATATCATTTTCTGTAATTTATTCCACATTTTGTAATTTCTGTGATATTTGATTCCTGAAGTGTCGATATATATGAAACGAGAGCAAAAATAGTCTTATAATTAATTTCTAAAGAAAAAATATTACACTTGTGAGAAGCGATAATCGTAGCCACCTAGGGGCGATTTCAAAACTATTTTCTTCGCGAGAAATTCAAAAGTTTCACATCTGAAAAAAAGTTACTCGGTTAAAAGATTCACTTTTTTTATTGAGAATCCTAAAAAATTGAACGGAATCATTTAATTTAAACAAAAAATGGAATTGTGAAGCCTTGTTTTATAAAATATTTGAATCACAGAAAGTTTAAGAATAAATTATGTTACTGCATCTAATGAGACTGAGCACAATCTGCTTTACACCTGCTTTGCAATTTTGATTCCACGTCCGATCATATCCGAGCTTAAGTAGGGTTACGAAAATTAGAGATAAATCGTATCACGTGTTAGAAAGCGCCTTACTCCAGTGGAATGCGCTTGGGAACCGGGCATCTAACTCCACGTATCGTTCAGAAACGTACTCTTGCCATTTTTCTTTCTCTTTCTCTCTCTTTACGTTGCTTTAATCTCCTGGCTTGGCGGCTTTAATTGATTTCGAGCTGATTAAATCGTGACAAACAAACCATTATTTCTTCTTTCCATAATTTCCAGACCGGGTCCCCTTATTTAGCAGGTATTACTTATTCGCCTTTTTCGTCCACTGTTACACTAATTATAACCGCACGAACTTTTAGTTTCGTGCAATATTTAATTTTTATCTATTTCTACCGCCGGATATCATTAAAAAGCAATTTAGTTCATTACATTAAAGTATTTCAGTCAAGTAACTTTTTTTCAGATTTTGGAATTTCGAATTTCGCGCCGTTCCGAAACCGCCGCTAGGTGGATATGATTCTCGCTTCTCACAAGTTCAATATTTTCTCTTTAAAATTTAATTATAAGACTTGCTCTCGTTTCTTAATTAACGATACAACATAATTTTCAACCAGAGATCAATTTTGAACAAAAAAAAAAGAATTATTTTTAAAAAAGAATTGTTTTTAAAAATTATCTTTGTTAGTTTCTGCACGTGACTCAAACATTAGCGACACACGTGTAAGCGCGCATGCCATTCTCAAGACCTACTCTATAAACAGAGCCAAGGAAATGTTTGAAAAGACTTTGCGAAACCGTTGAATTGCCCCGTGGTGAATATTGTTAACCTTGTAGGCACGGCCAACCGGTAAAAGTCACGTGACAATTCGTGCACATAAATTTTTAACATCCTTGGAAATTTAAAATCTGTTAAATAAACTATAAAAGCTAAAAGACATTTAATTTTTGAAATCGTCGATTTATTTTCAGAATTTAGGTTCAACTAAGTTTAAGAAAACAAAATTGATTTAAATTACTTAAAACTAATCATGATTTTTTTTTTCTTTTGCAGAAAATTTGCTACCATCCGAGTTGAAGAAGTTCAGAAATAAGCAGAGAAAACAGCGTAGGAAGGCGGAGCTAGAAAGGCAGCAGGCTGCTCAAGCTCAGGAGAAGAGGGAACAACACAATAAGTCTCGGCAACAAGCTGATCCCGATCTCGAACAACCTACGCTAGATGAACTTATTCCTGAAAAATTGGAAAGGGTGAGTTTCGTAAAAATTCGATATCGTAGTTGTATTGAATACAGCGGAAACATAACTTATAATCATCTGTTTGATCTTTTCAGTCTGAAGATCCTTTAGAACAAGCCATCAAATTTTTGCAACCCCTGCAAGAATTGGCATCTGATAGAATAGAGACGCATCTAATGGCTTTCGAAATCTACATTCGAAAAGGTAATATTAACATTTCTTTCAACTTTTTAAAAAATATTTAAAATATTTATTAAATATTAAATATGTATTTCTTTATTTTAGGTCGAACTCTACTGATGCTGCGTTCGATATTGCGCGCCTATCGCTTTGACCCGAATAACCCAGAGCTGCACACGTGTCTCGTACGCTTCCTGCAGCACACAAACGCATCACCTTTAGAAGGCGCCGTGGCCGAGGTCGTGAAACGCCAGACTAGTGGAATATTCTCGAGTTCCAGTGCGGAACAACTGAACGCGCAGTACTTGGAGAAGAACAGCAAGTCTCTGCCACACCTCTTCCAGGGCGCGCGGATGATATACCTTCTAGATCCCAGTGCTCAATCAAAGGCTCTCTCTCTCGTGACCAATATCGATGACCTTGAAGACGTCACCCTCGAGATTTGTACAAGGGTGCTGGAAGCTCTTCGCGCCGGCGATTTTGGTTCTTGCGAGTCTACGGTAGCCGACTTCAGGGCCAAGAGCCATCAACGTTTCCCCTACGCGACCGCATTTCGTCTGCCTGAAGTTTCAGAGCCGAAAATCACCGTTAATCACCAGGAGAAAGAAAACTCTATCAAGAACTGATCCTGACACCCAAAATTGGGATCTAGTTAGGCGAATCGAGGGTTAAGGGAATGCTCGAAGGGGAGAGAGTAACAATTTTTAATCGATCGATTGCCTCGATTTTTTTTATCAACGCGAGCGAACGTTCTCTCAAATAGACACGAAGGGACTGAGTGAACTTCAGTGTATAGGGTGCGTTGTGTAAAATATTATAAATGACGAGACAAGACTTGTATACATTCGTGCTAAGCGCTTTTGCGTGATTTTGTACACTCACAATCATCTTACCGTCAAGCAGATCTCTACCGTGTAGAGTTTGCCAAGGGAATATCGTCGACCACCACATTTGTACCGTCACTGAATCAACTTTTCTTCTTTTAGACCCTTGCCGAGTTTTATTCGTAATTTTTACGAAGAGCATGTCGAATTAGAAAATACAGATATTAATATTAGTTTTAGGATAATATCAATACAGGGTGTCCCACCACCTATAGAACTACCGGTAATATGTGATAGAGCACAAAAGAAGAAGCAGAAAAGTCCTCTGGCGAATTTTGATCTGAGTCTTAATTTAGGCACAGTAAATCTTCAAAGTTGGGCATAATGAACCAATCAGGAGCGAGATTTAGCAACCAATTGTTTCTCACCAACAGGCACACTATCTCAACACTTGAAATACAAACAAATGGTTGCTAAATCTCGCTCCTGATTGGTTCATTATGCCCAAATTTGAAGCTTTACTGTGCCCAAATTAAGGTCCAGATCAAAATTTGCCAAAGGACTTTTCTGTTTCTTTTTTTATGCTCTATCACATATTACCGGTAGTTCTATAGGTGGTGGGACACCCTGTATATAATATAGAGAACTTGAAAAATTTTATCATAAAAATTGAATTTTCTTATTTTATTTAATAATGAGATATTTTTTCACTCTGCAACGATAGTCATTTTTTAAATAGAATTGTGGATATATAGCGAAAAATTTAATGATTTTAATATCTTGTTTGTAAAAGACGGAATTGGAATTTCAGATGTAACGAAGTATTCGGGTCGAAATGGATTTAAGAAGCTTTCCGTTTACTTTGACAAGAACTTTTGTTGTAAAGATCTTCGACTGTAATTTTGATTACACTATACATAACACTGAATAATATGAGAACTTTGGATCCATTTCTTGACTATATGTTGGGGTTTTGAGATCTTGGGTTAAAAATACTTTTTCAAAATCAGAAATCGCGCTATAAGTGGGTGTAGGAAATTTTGTAAGCTCTATAAAATTTAGTTCAGTTTGCTTCAATTATGAGAAACTTAATGTAATTTCATTTCCACTTATATTCACTTGAATTCCATAAAATTTTCTAGAATTTTCTTGAGTTTTGTTCATTGAATTTTTTTTAATTTTCTACAATTTTTCAATTATCTGGAATTTCGGAATTCTTCAGAATTTTATAATTCAATTAAATTTTCTTTAACCCTCGGTCCCCACTCTGGGTCTATCCGACCCAATCCTGAAGTTTCGCTGTGAATATCTTTTAGGCAATATGAAAATGAATCATTTTTTTTACAAAAATAAATTTTTTCAAAAAAAAAAAAAAAAAAAACATTTTAACAATCTTTTTCAATATGTTAATTATTGAATATATTATAATTATCATTTATACAGTTTGACTCTTCGAGGTTCCAAGCATAATTATGAATTTTCTCCATTTGATTAAATTCGTTAATAACAAATGGTAAAAATAATGACTTAAGACGGATTTCTGATATAAAACATCTCAAAAACCTAACAAATATTTAAAATGTAAATGTCAAATTCGAATTCTGCATGAAAAATTACTTTTGTCATATTTTATCAGTCAGTCTCATAATAACTATATTTTCTAATCCGACAGTAAAACCCTCCAGCGTTTTCCTCTTTCACTGTACTTCCGGTCGCAAGACGCCCGAACTTGATGATTTTTTTTCAATATTTGGTTCGATAAATAAATTGCATTAGTTGCGTCGAAATGAATAAATTCGATTTTTTTTCTTGATATGAAAAATACATGTAATATACGAAGTGATAAATAAATGACAAAGTAGATGGTAAACTATCATTTATATTTATTTAAGAGACAGTAAACCATTGAATAAAGATTATAATACTCAATCTTAAATCTATCATTTTTTGTCTAATCTTATTTTTCACCTTCTACTTAAAAATTAAATTTCTTTAAGGAAATAACAAAAAAAGTTTGAATTCAATTTTCTTAGTGCTTCGTATATTACTCGTATTTTGTAATGGAGGAAGAATCAAGACCAAATTCTAATTTTTCTACGAAGTTTGAAATGTAGTACTTTGTATCATTTAAAAGATATCGATTTAGAAAATTAAAAATTAAGAAAGTTTTTATCTGGATACTTTTAAAAATGCTAAGCGTAAGCACTCGAAGTTTAAGATTTTTTATTTGGATGAAGTAAAAGTTGGGACAAAATTGGATTTACAGTTTAATAAATTCTCGTCTCATTTAGTGAATTCGAATCATCGATCCAAATTTATTTAATCCTTTCGCTGTATTCCCGATCTTCCAATTCGACCAACTTTTTCTCTCTATCTCTCTCTCTCCCTCTCTCTGTCTCTCTCTTTCTATCTCTCACCAACGCTTATTTAAAAACTCATATCGTATTCAGAACAAGCATCGCTAAGTTTTCTACAAGGGATGTAAATGTTACCACTAACACGTGATTATCAAAATTATGACACTCGATTTGTAGCAAATAATATTCAAATTACGCCACTTAATATAAGTAAGGAATTAAAGATAATAGCCACACCCTTAAAAAAATCCTCTAACGATATTATCATTTCTTAGGGCTGTGCAAAAATCTCAATTCGATTCGTAAGTTTCGAGAGCTCGAAACTGTTCGAAAAATCTCGATTCGACTCAAAATTTCAATTTTTGTGCACAAAATTCTTTACAAACTGTAAAAAAAGCAATTAAAATTCAATTATCTCAAATTGTTAGCAAATTATTTTCTCTCCTGTTTTTTTTTTGTAAACTACAAGCGTAGTTAATTTCACAGACCGAAATATTTAAGAAACTCACTTCTTCTCATTTATGTAAATATTTGGCGCCAATGAAACTTGTTATGCGTTACTAGAAAATATGATTGAAGCAAGATTGTCAGAATAAAAACGAAACATAATAAAAAAAAACGTCACTTAATCAGTTTTGTTCCACCTATCAGTAAAAAATTGATTTATGTTTAAAAAAAATGAATTAAGGGTGTTAGATCAAAATTCCATATTTTCATTTTACAGAAATGAAAAGTATTAAAATTATACATTTTTCCTCTCTGCTTGCATATTTCTTTTTAAAAAGTGAATAGCTCTACAGAGGGAAAAATGTCTCATTATAATATTGGTTGAGTAAAATGAGGAAAAGGAATTTTAACGTTAGAATTGAGCCGCTGGATTTTATAAGGGCATATAAAATTCACATGGCCGTTCCGGTTTTGACTCTGTTGTCTATAAAATCGATTTTGAAAATTAAATTTTTAGAATATATAACTGAAATTTCCTACAAAGCTATATTTTTCAAAAATTTAATTTTAAAAGTCAATTTTAAAGACAACAGAGGCTAAACGGAACGGCAATGTGAATTTTATATGCCCTTTAGAATCCAGCGGATCAATTTAAATGCAATTCCCTTTAATTAATTTTGTTAATTAATCCTCATTCCTAATTTTTATTTCTCTGTGAATTTTACATAAACCGAAGTTGATAGAATAATGACATACACTGCCAGAATAGTTTACAAAAAAGATATTTCTTGTAAATGCGAACGTATAATCGCGTCGATTATTTATAATGATTAATTAATAATGTTAATAATCAAAACATCGATCATGTGTATAATAGTCATTTCGAATCGATGTGTCAGTGTCGAATCTACAAGAGTAGAATATCGTTAACGTCCGCTGTTATTGTCTCTAAAAGAACTCAAAGTTAAATGAGACTTCTTGCGGTTTTAAGAATCGGCATCAAATGCTGCAGAAGGATATATGTACATATATAGTTAATAATTATATCCGAGTCTCCGAAAGTCATCTAATAATAGGTATAATCGTAGAAAACGGGTTTTTTCTTCAATTTGAAAATAAAATAAATAAATAAAATACAAAAACTTTTTTAAAGCCATGTATCAGTTATCCGATTGAGATATTGAACTAAAATAATTTTTAATTAACGAAAATATACTAAGGTACAGCACTGCACGGAATAAATACCGGCGTGATAGAAATCGGATAATTCATACATGCTCTTAAAGGTCTTGGATCCTAGTTCTAAAGTAAAAGTTCAATTTCCTCATTTTACTCAAGAAATATTATAACTAATATTTTTTTGTTAAATGAAAAGATGTAATTTTGACGTTAGATTTCGAATTTTTCGTTTTGTGCAAGAAATGCTAAAATTAAATATTTCTACGCTCTATTTTTTTTTGCTCTGTATACATATTTTTATTTTAAAATTGAATATCGCCGCAGAAGAAATGGAATTTGGAAATGGATCGTACCCCGTTAAGGGTTTTGGAACCAAATTCTTATAAAAAATTCAATTTCTTCATTTTATTCAAGAAATACATATTAAATTTGGAATTTTTCCCTCTGTAGAATTCATCAATTTTTAATTAGAATAATGCATACAGAGCGAGAAAATATCTAATTCAAATATTTTTTAAGTAAAATGAAAATATTCGATTTTGAAGTTAGATTTTGAATTCTTCGTTTTAAACAAAAGGTATTGAAATTAAAAATTGTTTCGCTCTGTATGCAGTCTTATATTCGAAAAAAGATTAGCGCTACAGAGCAAAAAAATATTTATCTATAATTTTCGCTGAGTACAATGGAGAAATTAATTATGAGCTTAAAACTTGAATCCAACGCCTAAGCGTTTGGGCCCTTAAGCGAAATCAAGTGCTTTTGTTTTCTAAATCAACTTTTCCGTCGGTCCAAAACTTCTTTTTCGTGTGAGAGCTAAGTGCGAATGCTGTTTCTCTCGATATGCGTGAATGTGCGGCATATACATATTTATATAAGTTATGACGAATAAACACAAATTAAACAAATAGTTTTTTTTACGCCTTTTTACTTATAACAGACGCAGACCTCTTAAGGCTGTTGAAGCGCTTTATATGATAAAATAATATAATAAAATATGTACTGATCAAATATGATCAACTATGACTGATCAAATTAATCAAAGTGACGTTTTAAATCAATCAAAATGACTGATTTGAAACAATCAAAGTGACTAATATGTCAGAAATCAAATCCGGACTGTTTGAATCACTCAAAATTGACTGTGAATCAGTCACATTTGACTCATTCAAATTTACAATATATATTGTTGCCCCATAAATGCCTAATTATATAAAAATACTTTTATCGAAACTTATCGTCAGAAACCGATTTTAAAGAAGGGTAAATCAAGCAATTAGTCGTCGACTAAGATGATTTTCAAATAACAAGATTCAAGAAGATAATTTTGAACGGTAGGGTAATCTCAACCTAATCAGGTATACGGGGGCGTGTCTTCAACTGCCCTTGATCTAATGACTGTAAGCTCCTAGAAGGATCTTAGAGCTTAGAGGGAATAATAAGGCGTGCTCCACCTTCAAACTTTATGGGCCAGCCGAGGTACTACACAAAATTTCTGAAAATGTTCAGTGAATTTTACTTGTTCAACAAGTGCGCATCGTTTTCCTTTCGTGCTCGTTACAAACAGTCGAAATGTCTTCTTCAACTATTCCACAGCAGCAACGGCAGTTTCATCAACAGAAACACCAACAACAACTGGACTTGCAGCTGGAAATACAGAAGATGCAGGAACTTCATAAAGAGGAAGAACACAAGATGTACCAGGAACATCTTAGACAGCAGCATCAGCAACGTCAAATACTTTTGGAAAGTAATTGGTGTACTTTAGCAGCTCCTCCACAGAAGCAACAGCAGTTTCAGCAAAAGAAACAAAAAGTGGACAAGCAGCTGGAAGTTCATAAGATACAACAAGTTTTTCAACAGAAAACATACCAGGAACAACCTAAACAGCAGCATCAGCAACGTCAAGTGTTACTGGAACGTAATTGTTGCCCTCCAGCAGCTGTTCCACAGAAGCAAGAGCAGTTTCAGCAAAAGAAACAACAAGTGGACAAGCAGCTGGAAAATTTTAAGATGCAAAAACTTCAACAAGAGGAGCAACAGAAGATGTACAAGGAACAACTTAGACAGCAGCAACAGAAACAGCTAATGGAGAAGCAGCTGGAAATGCATAAGATGCAAAAACTGCATCAAGAGCAACAACAGATGTACAAGGAACAACCTAAACAGCAGCATCAGCAACGTCAAGTGTTACTGGAACGTAATTGTTGCCCTCCAGCAGCTGCTCCACAGAAGCAAGAGCAGTTTCAGCAAAAAAAACAACAAGTAGACAAGCAGCCAGAAGTTCATAAAATGCAAGAAGTTCATCAACAGAAACAACAGAATACATACCAGGAACAACCTAAACAGCAGCATCAGCAACGTCAAGTGTTGCTGGAACGTAACTGCACTCCAGAAACTGATCCACAGAAGCAACAGAAGTTTCAGCAATGGAAACAACAAGTGGACAAGCAGCTGGAAAATTTTAAGATGCAAACACTTCAACAAGAGGAGCAACAGAAGATGTACAAGGAACAACTTAGACAGCAGCAACAGAAACAGCTAATGGAGAAGCAGCTGGAAATGGATAAAATGCAAAAACTGCATCAAGAGCAACAACAGATGTACAAAGAACTATTTATACAGCAGCAACAGAAACAAGAAGTGGACAAGCTGCTGGAAATTCATAAAATACAAAAACTACATCAACAGAAACAACAGAAGATGTACCAGGATCAGCTTAAACATCAGCATCAGCAACTTCAAATGTTTCTGGAACGGAATTGGTGCACTCCACCAGCCTCATCAGCAGCTCTTCCACAGAAGCAAGAGCAGTTTCAGGAACAGAGACACCAACAACAACTGGACCTGCAGCTGGAAATACAGAAGATGGAGGAACTTCATAAAGAGCAAGAACACAAGATATACCAGGAACATCTTAGACAGCAGCATCAGCAACGTCAAATACTTTTGGAAAGTAATTGGTGTACTTCAGCAGCTCCTCCACAGAAGCAACAGCAGCTTCAGCAAAAGAAACAACAAGTGGACAAGCAGCCGGAAGCTCATAAGATACAAGAAGTTCTTCGACAGAAAACATACCAGAAACAACTTAAAGAGCTGCATGAGCAACTTCAAGTGTTACTGGAACGTAATGCTTACACTCCACCAGCCTCACCAGCAACTCTTCCACAGAAGCAACAGCAGTTTCAGCAAAAGAAACAACAAGTAGACAAGCAGCCAGAAGTTCATCAACAGAAACAACAGAATACATACCAGAGACAACCTAAACAGCAGCATCAGCAACGTCAAGTGTTGCTGGAACGTAACTGCACTTCAGAAACTGATCCACAGAAGCAACAGCAGCTTCAGCAATGGAAACAACAAGTGGACAAGCAGCTGGAAAATTTTAAGATGCAAACACTTCAACAAGAGGAGCAACAGAAGATGTACAAGGAACAACTTAGACAGCAGCAACAGAAACAGCTAATGGAGAAGCAGCTGGAAATGCATAAGATGCAAAAACTGCATCAAGAGCAACAACAGATGTACAGGGAACAACTTATACAGCAGCAACAGAAACAAGAAGTGGAGAAGCTGCTGGAAATGCATAAGATGCAAAAACTGCATCAAGAGCAACAACAGATGTACAGGGAACAACTTATACAGCAGCAACAGAAACAAGAAGTGGAGAAGCTGCTGGAAATTCATAAGATGCAAAAACTGCATCAAGAGCAACAACAGAAGATGTACCAGGAACAACTTAGACAGGAGCATCAGCGATTTCAAATGTTTCTGGAACAGATTTGGTGCACTCCACCAGCCTCATCAGCACCTCTTTCACAGAAGCAAGAGCAGTTTCAGGAACAGAAACAACAAGTGAACAAGCAGCCGGAAGCTCATAAGATACAAGAAGTTCTTCAACAGAAACAACAGAAAACATACCAGGAACAACCTAAACAGCAGCATCAGCGACATCAAATGTTTCTTGTACCGTATTGGACTGTACATCAGCAAGGCTCTTGTGGCTCAACAAGTAATAGCGGAAGTAGCAGTAGTAGCACTCCACGAATGTGATATATGTGCGAATTTTGAAATTAGTTGTATGACAAATATTGTTAACAACAGTGGATTAGGCCTACTGGGGATACCACTTGAAAAAAAACGCGCCAATTTAATACTCTACCTCAGGGGTGGTGTGGAAAAGAGTAATAGTATAGAATATTTCTGAATATGAAGAACCGTTCACTCTAAAATTGACTACATGTGATTCTAGTGATTCTGATGAATTCATTCCTCCAGTAAACGCTCCCTAGATATTTTAAAAATATAATAAGATTTTAATGTGATTAAAATTTATTTTAAATTTTAGATAGATTTTAAATAGATTTTTAATTTAATTAGATTTTAATGTGATTCTATACTGAATCTGATTCTGATTCTCCACATATTTCTGGAAAATCTTTCGACGAGCTTCTGAATCGATTCTAAGTGTGAAAATTAATTTATTCTCCCAATATAAAAAGAGTAGACTCTGGGTGTAATAAAATCATAAAATATCAACATTCTGAATTTTATAAATTTGAAAATTTTTCTAAGTTCTTTTATTTTGTTCAGAACGAGACGGTAATCCGATTCAATTGGACAAAAATGAAACTTTTTATTTTATGTTCCAAATTAATTTTCTCTAATATATTTTTTTTAAAAATCTAATAACTTGACTTATACCCTTAAATTTAAGGATAATTATTGTTATTGAAAATTTAAAAAAAATTATTTTCTCTTATAGGAAATTTCTATATAAAGAAGACGCCATCGAAACACTGTACGGCGTCTGAATGGCCCTTCTTCTTCTTGAAGAATATAATATATAATACCATATATTATACTTAAGGCTGGACAAGGATTATTTACGAATTACTATGGCTCCTGTGTTATTTCCGGGACAAATTAGATCTAGACTTCTTTCTGATTAAGACTGATTACGGACAATGGGACTCTTGCTGCGAAAAGGTCAGCTTAACAGGCCAAGAGGGTAACCGAAGGAGCCTGACTTGAAGTGGCAGACTGGAAAGACAAGATAGTCAGGTATACTTGACGCTGAAAAGAGAATCCAGACATCCTACACCTTTCTTAATCCAGTGTCATAAAGCAATAAACATCGGGTAGAATTTCCATGAAAGACAATAAAATTAGACAGTCGAAAGGCGGTCGAGAAATTCACAAAATCAAGTGTTAAGCTCCAAAATTCATTCTCCATTTTACTCAATGAAAATTATGGATAAATATTTTTTCGCTCTCTGTAGCGCTAATCTTTTTTCAAATATAAGACTGCGTACAAAGCAAAAAAATATTTAGTTTCGATACTTTCTGCATAAAACGAGGAAATCAAAATCTGACTTGAAGATTCAATATTTTCATTTTACTTAAAAAATAGTTGAATTAGATATTTTCTCCCTCTGTACGCATAATTCTACAGAGGGAAAAATTTTTTAATTTAATATTTGTTGAGTAAAATGAATTTTTAGATTAGAAGTTAGCTCCAAAACCCTTAAGAAAATTTGCAAGATTCTTGAAAAAGTTAAAAATCACTTGAAAAATATTTGATCTCTTGAAAACGTTTAAGAAAATTTAAAGTCACTTTTAGAAAAGTTCTCGCGATTTTGAAATATTTAAAAGGATATCAAAAGCCAGGAAATTGTAAACAAAATTTTAAATGGCACATAGAATAATCGAATTTTCATTTCTGAAGAATTTATTTGGGTGTGAAATGTCATTTTGTATATTTTTTCCTGTAGATGAAAGTTGTAACTTTCTTATTTTTCAAATTAAAGCCAAAAAAATTACATTTAAAAATAAATCGGTTTTACTCCATTTTTCACTTCAACTCGTACTCAGTTGGTCAGTTTTTGGATATTTGTTATGAAATTTTCAGGAAATAGGCTTAGGGTATCCTTCGATAGCTAGAGTACCTAATAGGAATTAATTTTGTAATTGTTATTAATTTTTTTTATGCTCGGCCTAAATCCGACTTTTGTAATTCAATCGTTTCGCTTATCGAGGGAATTTTGAGAAAAAACTTCGTAACATCATGAATTTGTTTATAAAAATTGTTTATAAAGTTAACAAATGCTATCGGATGACAAAAGTACATCAATATTCTTCACAGGCGTTGAGATTCGAAATAGAAAGAAAATTCGGTTTGTTTCTGCCTAAAACTGTTCAAATCATGCATTTGTTTATAATAATTGTTTATAAATTTAACAAAATATATCAGATACCACATTTTCGTGATCACTTTTCACCTCGCTGCTCCAAATGAGCGATTTCGATGCCCAAATATATATTTAAAAAGCAACATAATCCATCATACTAGTTATTTTTTGCTAATATTTGTTTATAACATATAACTTGATATGACAACAATTTTTTTTTCTTCTATTGACCCTTTTGCATCAAACCTGAGGCCTGATGACACTGGGAAAAATTTTCACACAAAATTAAAAATAAACATTTTTTAAATCAACATGTTTTTCGTTATTTGCAGCTCTATAAAAATTTTTAAAAAATCAAAAATCGGCCACCGCAGATCTCTTAAGAATTTAGTGCTGCATTTAAAAAAATAAATAATTAAAAATCGATGAAGAATTACAGCCTAGAAGTTGTTTTGAATATCATTTTTTCATTTACCGTCTCGTTTCTTGAACAAAATAAAAAAACTTAGAAAAATTTT
The DNA here is from genome assembly GCA_900474325.1 of Synergus umbraculus. Classification (NCBI taxonomy): domain Eukaryota; kingdom Metazoa; phylum Arthropoda; class Insecta; order Hymenoptera; family Cynipidae; genus Synergus; species Synergus umbraculus. Next base: position 99,320 of record UCOK01019893.1, read on the forward strand.
TTAATTTATAAAATTCAGACTTTGATGAGATTTGCTAAACCCAGAGTTTCTTTTTACACTCATTTCACTCTTGAAGTTTCTTGAAGTTCCTATCAAACTTCTTTAAATTCTATACTTTGAACTTATAGAAATTTTTTGATATTCCTGGAAGTTGGAAACTCTAAATGATCCCTTAATATGCTATGCAGAGCTGGATTAGGGGGGGGCGGGGGGGCTGAGTGGGCGGCAGCCCTGAGCCTTGCTTTTCCGGGGTCTCCGAATTCAAAGCAACTTCTTTTTCTATCGTTTATTTCGAATTAATTTTTTTTTAAATTGAATTACAAATATCAATAAATATAAATTATATATTTATGAAACAGAAAAAGCGTTTTATTTCACGAAAATAATTAACGTGTGTTTTAATTTTTAAAAATATATAGGGTTGGGGGCCTCGAAAAATTTGACAGCCCTGGGCCACCGATTATCTTAATCTGGCTCTGATGCTATGAAATCTAATTAAATTTTTAAAATATCGAGGTGGCGTTCACTGCAGGAATCAATTAATCAGAATCTTTAAAATACATATAGTCAATTTTAGAGTGAAGGGTTCCTCATATTCAGGAATTTTCTACTATATACTCTTTTCCACACCACCCATGAGGTAGAGTATTAAATTGGCGCGTTTTTTTTTAAGTGGTATCCCCAGTAGGCCTAATCCACTATTGTCAACTATTTGTCACTAAGTTAATTTCAAAAGCTGCATATATCAGATTCTTGGATTGCTACTTCCGCTTACTCAATGAGCTATAGAAAAGTATTGTTGATGTGCAGTCCAATACGGTTCCAGAATCTTTTGTTGTTGCTGATTCTGCTGTCTAAGTTGTTCCTGGTATATCTTTTGCTTTTGCTCTTGACGAAGTTTCTACATCTTATGAATTTCCAGCTGCTTGTCCACTTCTTGTTGTTGTTTCTGTTGCTGAAGCTACTGTTGCTTCTGTGGATCAGTTTCTGGAGTGCAGTTACGTTCCAGCAACACTTGACGTTGCTGATGCTGCTGTTTAGGTTGTTCCTGGTATGTTTTCTGTTGTTTCTGTTGAAGAACTTCTTGTATCTTATGAGCATCCGGCTGCTTGTCCACTTGTTGTTTCTGTTCCTGAAACTGCTCTTGCTTCTGTGGAAGAGCTGCTGATGAGGCTGGTAGATTGCACCAAATCTGTTCCAGAAACATTTTATATCGCTGATGCTCATGTCTAAGTTGTTCCTGGTACATCTTCTGTTGTTGCTCTTGATGCAATTTTTGCATCTTATGAATTTCCAGCTGCTTCTCCACATCTTGTTTCTGTTGCTGCTGTATAAGTTGTTCCTTGTACATCTGTTGTTGCTCTTGGTGCAGTTTTTGCATGTTATGAATTTCCAGTTGCTTCTCCACTTGCTGTTTCTGTTGCTGCTGTCTAAGTTGTTCCTTGTACATCTTCTGTTGCTGCTCTTGTTGAAGTTTTTGCATCTTATGAATTTCCAGCTGCTTGTCCACTTGTTGTTTCTGTTGCTGAGACTGCTGTTGCTTCTGTGGATCAGTTTCTGGAGTGCAGTTACGTTCCAGCAACACTTGACATTGCTGATGCTGCTGTTTAGTTTGTTCCTGGTATGTTTTCTGTTGTTGCTCTTGATGAAGGTTTTGCATCTTATGAAGCTCCAGCTGCTTGTCCACTTGTTGTTATTTCTGTGGCTGAAACTGGTATTGTCGCTGTGGAAAAGTTGAAGAAAACATTTCGAATTTAAGAAGTTATATACACTTGTGTTGGTCGAAAAAATCAAAAATTTTTTTATTGCAGTTTCTTAAAGTACATTCTTTTAAGATTATTTTTTCCAAATTCCATAGAGATCTGAGCACTAGAACCTATGTTACAGCTGTCAAAGGCGCGCTACGCCGCCACCTCCAAGTATTCGAAACTTTAAACGCGATTATCTCGGAATGTAATTTTTTAAAAAGGACCGTTGCGGTGTCTACGATTTCTCGAAAACCATGTCACCCATCAATCTCATTTTTTTCAGGCTACTTTATAGCAATATTATCTCATACTTGGACGAAGGAATTCCCATTTGAAAGAAAACTTTTTTTTGGGACTGAAGAAACTGAATTTTCAGACCCCTAAAAATCGATTTTTTCAGAAAATTCATCACCATTTTTGCAAAAATACTTACTTCGACAAAATCCTTGGTCCAAATAGAGTAAAATTATATAAACTAAAGAAAATAAAATACAAATAGATACGAAGTGGTTTGTTCTTAAAAAAATTTACCGTCTTTTCCAAAAAAATTCGTGAAAAAACCATTTTTTTCTAATAATAAGTAGACCACGCCTTACTCTTCCTTCTAAGCTCTGAGGTTCTTCCAAGATCTTGCAGGTATTGGCTCAAGGGCAATTTAAGTCACGCCCTCGTATACCTCAATGAACTGAAATTCTATTTAACCCATATTCGTCGACGATTTAGAAGAATGACCAAGTATTAATTATTCTGAGAAATATTTACTATAGTAAATCTTTACCTATAGTGCACTATAGGTTCTTAAAATCAATTTTACAAAAATTCAAAATCTACATAAAAATTTTAAAATTCAATATTTTGAAAAATCCTTTGGCACATTTTGAGATATTGGTGGTGTCAATATAGACTACAAATTTCATCAAATTATCTATACAAATGTCTTTAAGTTAATAGGGTGACAAAAAATGGAGACATCCATCCCTGCTTAAAATGTCAGATAGGAATCGGATTAGAACCGGATTGAAGTGAGTTCCTATCTGGTCCTAGCTGGACTGTACCCGATTTTTGTCCCCGACTTTTATCCGACTCCTAACCGAGTTCTATCTGGTATCGTGTAATGTTTATATCCGATTTCTATCCGATTTGTATCTGGATCTGCACGATACTATCTGGTTTCTATCCGGCCCCTACCCGAATTCTAACTGGTTTCATATAATGTTTCTATCCGATTCCTATGCAATTTGTATCTTGGTTTACAATATAATTCTATCTGGTTCTAGCCGGACTCTACCCGATTTTTGTCTCCGACTTGTATCTGACTCCTAACCGGGTTCTATCCGGTATCGTGTAGTGTTTATATCCGATTTCTATCCGATTTCTAGCTGGATCTGCACGATACTATCTGGTTTCTATCCGGCCCCTACCCGAATTCTAACTGGTTTCATATAATGTTTCTATCCGATTCCTA
>UCOK01019894.1:4606-35546 GCA_900474325.1 Synergus umbraculus
CACCACCCTCACAAAACTCTGATGATAATTCATCAGACTCGTCAACCCCTCCAGCCTCACCATATTCACAAGCTCCAAACGCCTCCTCAAATCCATCGGCCTCACCAGCGCAACCAAACTCGCCACCGCCACCAACCTCATCTGCTCCTCCAAATTCACCATCGCCACCACCCTCACAAAACTCTGATGATAATTCATCAGACTCGTCAACCCCTCCAGCCTCACCATATTCACAAGCTCCAAACGCCTCCTCAAATCCATCGGCCTCACCAGCGCAACCAAACTCGCCACCGCCACCAACCTCATCTGCTCCTCCAAATTCACCATCGCCACCACCCTCACAAAACTCTGATGATAATTCATCAGACTCGTCAACCCCTCCAGCCTCACCATATTCACAAGCTCCAAACGCCTCCTCAAATCCATCGGCCTCACCAGCGCAACCAAACTCGCCACCGCCACCAACCTCATCTGCTCCTCCAAATTCACCATCGCCACCACCCTCACAAAACTCTGATGATAATTCATCAGACTCGTCAACCCCTCCAGCCTCACCATATTCACAAGCTCCAAACGCCTCCTCAAATCCATCGGCCTCACCAGCGCAACCAAACTCGCCACCGCCACCAACCTCATCTGCTCCTCCAAATTCACCATCGCCACCACCCTCACAAAACTCTGATGATAATTCATCAGACTCGTCAACCCCTCCAGCCTCACCATATTCACAAGCTCCAAACGCCTCCTCAAATCCATCGGCCTCACCAGCGCAACCAAACTCGCCACCGCCACCAACCTCATCTGCTCCTCCAAATTCACCATCGCCACCACCCTCACAAAACTCTGATGATAATTCATCAGACTCGTCAACCCCTCCAGCCTCACCATATTCACAAGCTCCAAACGCCTCCTCAAATCCATCGGCCTCACCAGCGCAACCAAACTCGCCACCGCCACCAACCTCATCTGCTCCTCCAAATTCACCATCGCCACCACCCTCACAAAACTCTGATGATAATTCATCAGACTCGTCAACCCCTCCAGCCTCACCATATTCACAAGCTCCAAACGCCTCCTCAAATCCATCGGCCTCACCAGCGCAACCAAACTCGCCACCGCCACCAACCTCATCTGCTCCTCCAAATTCACCATCGCCACCACCCTCACAAAACTCTGATGATAATTCATCAGACTCGTCAACCCCTCCAGCCTCACCATATTCACAAGCTCCAAACGCCTCCTCAAATCCATCGGCCTCACCGGCGCAACCCAACTCACCACCACCACCAACCGCGTCTACTACTCCATATTAGCCATCATCACTAACCTCAGAAAATTTTGCTGAATAATTACCAGACACCTCAGTCCTTCCAGCCTTATCAGATTCACCAGATCTACAAGTCTCGCCAACTCCACCAACCTAACCACCGCCACAACCAACAACCTCATCTACTCCTCTAGCCCCTCTGGCAACAGGAGCCCGACAAAATAAGCTACCTGCACCAGCCCTACCAGCCGTACCAGTTGGTAATTATAATCCAGCTAAACTAGCACAGAAGGCCAAACAAGAAGGAAGCTTAACTCTTCTATAAGAATGCACTGTGGGACAATCTGTATTTTGTAAAATCACTGAAATCAAAAAATATACGAATTGCTTTCTACCACAATATGTATATAAGGCATTTTTTCTCAAGTGTACCTATACCGAGATATGAATTTATCTGATAGAGCTCAAAGTTGGGAAAAGTTATAGTAGATATAATAGTAATTTACGAAAAAAATTTTTTTGATTGCATAAAAATTGATTGAGGCCGGGGAAGAGGAATTTTTGGGATTAGGTGCTGATAGAACCTATTCCGAATGTACACTGGACTTCCGTTTCATGCCCTATCTTGGCTGGTGGGTAGACATCCATAGGGAGAGTGAGCAGGTAAACAAGTCAGAACCGTATGTACCAGTGTTCCCAACGCGGGCAGTGATGGCTGCACGATGGTGCGTTAACGAAATTATCCGCAAGAAAAAAGATTCCTTATGTCGAGACGAATCGATTGGCCGATAAGATTAATAAATACATTCAAAAATAAGAAATTTATGGTTAATTATATATTTTATATTCTCATCAGAGAATGTATTAGTTCTGTCTAAAATTTAACCCTCCCATTTTTTGTCAAATGTCTACGTTTTGTAAAAAAAAACATGTTTTTACCAATGTGTCTGTCTGTCTGTTTGTCTGTCTCTAGATTTTGGTTTGTGAGCACGATAACTTCCAAAAGAATTGAGCGATTTGATTGGCCTTCGGTATACTCCTTTAGTGTCCTAAATTAAGGTCAAGTTCGTTAGTCAGCCATTTTGGATAAAAATTAAAAAATGTAGATAATTTTTAAAATTTTTGAAAAAAATTTTTTTTTAGTTTACAAATTCTGTTTAAGGATATTCGTAGTACTTAAATAACACCGGCACACAAAAAAAAAAGGTTTAGTTCCTGGAACTGGACTAGTATATCATTATGTTTTTCGGGTCGCTGAATCCGAATCCGGTGTCCTTTTGTCTCAATCAGGCCAGGTTTAAGGTCAATTCAAGGTCAAATCCTGAAAAAATAGTCAAATTGATTCAAATTATTATTTCGATATGTTTTTGGGGTCGCTGAATCCAAATCCGATGTCCGTTTTATCCCACAAGGTGAAATTGAAGGTCATTTTAAGGTTAAATTATGTATGGAGCGTTCATATGACAATTGCAAAAATAAACAAAATGTGTCTTCACGCTACAAAACCACTAAATCAATATGTTTTCGTCTGCATTATATTTTTGGAGTATCTTACTCTGCTATTTCTTCATCGTTTCGCCTTCTTTTATAACGTACTCGTTTATCCTCAAAAAATCTGTGCAAGGGATTTCTTTTGCGTTTCTTTCCATTTTCTGTGCTTTCTCTATGCAATATTCAATAGAAATCTGCCATCATGTTTTTACTTCGTTCTACATCTTGAAAATCTTGGTGGAAACGTTCTCCTTGTTCTTCACTGAAATCACCAACGTTATCTGGAAATTCGTCCACATGATTGTCCATCATATGTAATTTTAAACTCATGTGACATTCCAATCTCCTGAAACTCTTAACCATATCCGATATTATTTCTTTGTAGTCCGAGCTCTTATGATTGCCTAGGAAATTACTACATACTTTCTTAAAGCTGATCCACGCATTCTTCTCAATAGGGCTCATTTGAGTTATGAAGTGATCGTCTCTGAACATTTTACTGATCTGAGGTCCATCGAATACTCCCGCTCCTACTTCAGCATCAGATAGACCTGGAAATTGATCTCGTAAGTATTTGTAACAATCGCCTTCTTTATTCCACGCTTTGACGAATTGTTTCATGAGTCCTAATTTTATATGTAATGGAGGTATCAATACCGTCTTTGGTATTGATTGGTATTGATCGTATCAATAGCCGTCTATCAACGGCTGCTGTAAGATATTGTCGGATTCTACAACTAAGGATGTTCTAGGTTCCCAAACCTTTTTCATGTAATGATTTTTTTTATCCCTTGCACAGATCTTTTGAGGATAAACGAGTACCTTATAAAAGAAGGCGAAACGATAAAGAAGTATCAGAGTAAAATACAAAATGCACGTTCCAGCGACTCCAAAAATATAATGGAGACGAAAACATTGATTTAATAGTTTTGTAGCGTGAAGACACATTTTGTTTATTTTTGCAATTGTCATATGAACCCTCCATACAATAAAATGAACGGGTTATGTTATCAAAAAAGATGAATACATATATAGACGTAAAATTTCGCGTTCTTTCAGAATCTGCAGTCATAAATTAATTTTTGACAGAATAAACACATTTAACCTTAAAATGACCTTCAATTTGACCTTGTGGGATCAAACGGATATCGGATTTGGATTCAGCGACCCAAAAACATATAGAAATACACTCATCTCGCGTTGGACGGCACGGCGATCGAGGGAACTCTTCGATTCTACGCCCCCCCCCCCCCGAGCGTCCCTTGTCCTGAGTGGTGTTGGAGCCAAGTTCTAATCTAAAAATTCGATTTCTTCATTTTATTCAACAAATATTAGGTTTGGAATTTTTTCCATTTGTAAAATTAATAAATTTTTAACTAGAATTATGCATACAGAGCGAGAAAATATCTAATTCAAATATTTTTTAAATAAAATGAAAATGTTCAATTTTGAAGTTTGATTTTGATTTCTTCGCTTTATGCAAAAAGTATCGAAATTAAATATTTTTTTGCTCTGTACGCAGTCTTATAATTGGAAAAAGATTAGTGCTACAGAGAGTAAAAATATTTATCTACAATATTCGTTGAGTAATATGGAGAATGCAATTTACAGCTTAACACTTGGGTCCAATACCCTTAAATCTTGTTAAATTTTGAAATTCCTTAAAATCACTTCAAATCCTTTTATATCATTCTAAATGTCTTGAAATCTTATGAAATCTATAAAAATCTGTTGAATACCTTTTTCATAACTCTTTCAAACCCTTTTAAAAATCCCTTGAAATATTTTTAAAACTTTTAAAAATTCTTAAACTCATTTTAACTCTTAAAAATCCTTTAAAGTTACTTAAAACAAAATGAAATACTTTAAAATATCTTAAAATTCCCTAAACTCACTTCAAGTCTCTATGAAAATCTTTGAAATTCCTTAAATTCACTTGAAATCTTTTAAAATAAATTAAATTTTTGCTAGTAAAAAAATAAAAAGGTTTTTAGAACTTTTTTACATTCTCATCAGAGAAAGTATTTTTGATATTCTTAATCCAATAAATGTAAAAAAAATTATAAACAATGTTCGCCTGAAACTTCAACCCGCAATCGCTTATTATTAAATTGAATTTATCTAATATGTAAACCAAAAAAATTAAAATAGCCTCCAAGACTTTCGGTATAAAAAATATATTTCTATTTCTGTAACGTTAAAATCATTTATATAAATGATATAAATGATTTTAACATACACACCTAAAACCCCAGCACAATTTTTTAAGTCAATTAATATTAATATAATATTATATATAAGTACATATATTACCATACAGTTCATTACACAAATTATTCATTTGCATATTATATTATACTTATATACAATATATATATATAATATATATACAGCTATACAATAATATAACATATATAAGAATCGCGCGGAATAACATTAAAATCAACAAAATTGTCGATTTCTTAAATTTCTCTCCAATGCGAATCAATGGTATAAATTATGTCATAATATAATACAATTATAATATTAACACTAATTATAATATATAATAGTATTTATTATTTATATTAATATCACATTTAAAATATTTTACTCCTGAAAAAACAGAACCTCAAAATCTACGTATATAAGAATCGCGCGAAATATTCAAATCATTAAAATAACCGATTTCTTGAATTTCATTTAATTTGCAGATCCAAATAAAAATAAAAGACTGTTATAATCTATTCTATTATAATATAATTATAATATTAACATTATTAGAATATATAATAGTATTAATATTAATATTCTACACCTGAAAAAACTTAACCTCAAAATCGACGCATGGAAATATTAAAATCGACATTTTCTTGATTGTATTTCAATGTGAATCAAGAAGATATAAATAGATAGCCCGCCCGAAGTTTTCCCACCGGTAATCGTACATCTTGGAGTTTTCAAATTCAGAAGAGGAGAAGTTGGTGCGTGTACGTTTCCCTTTACCCTTCCACTTTGTGTAGTTCCCAAAAACGCGTCACTCCTGCTTAACCCTGGCCTACACTGAAGTGCTGGCGCTCGAAGTATAAACAGTGCTCTCAAACGGGGCTACCTGCGCGCGCAGCACGTGTTTGCTTACCGGTGTAGAAATTCTTCTATTGGTCCATTTAATTCGATTTTGAATTGCGCGCCAAATTACAGTCAATTGCAGAATTTCTCCAGCAGGAAGTCAACACGTGCTGCGCGCGCAGGTGTCAATCATCCCCAATAATAATGGCCCCAGAATACTGGTGGACACCCCGCGCCATATTTGAACGGTGATACGTCCTAATGCTTTCTTCAGAATGTTGTTGGATTGAAATGGAATGCCTTCCTCCCAGTCGCATGCCAAGAGTCCTGACCCATCAGAACAAGTGCAGAGGAAATTTTCTGCTAGTAGTCTGGTCCCACTTGGGAGAACTTACATTTTGGATGGCAGACTTAAAGAAGAGATCTAAGGAAGCACCTCTAACAATTCTCAGGTTGGACAGAGTATTGTTAGACTTGAAAACGAACCGTTCAACTTCAGAAGTAGACCCACTCGTTCTGCAGGTGTGAAAGATAGGATGTAGGGAAGATTTACTTAAAGATTGGTCTTCTTAGGTAGAAGATCTTAAGGGAAGTTGGCGACAATCTACAGTTCATAAGTACAAGGCTCCTTTACATAGATGGATCGAGTGGTGTGAAAAAAATACAAATCGACCCTGGAAACCTTCGTAGAAAAGGGTAGGTATACAATCGAACAAAATCTCGATTGACCAAGATTCCATTTGGCCAAAAAATGGTATAGTTTGTGCTGGTGAGAAAAAATGTTATGAAGACGGTCGTGCCAGTGCTCTCAAACGGGCTACCTGCGCTCGCAGCACGTGTTGGCTTCCTGCTAGAGAAATTCTGCAATTGACTGTAATTTGGCGCGCGATTCAAAATCGAATTAAATGGACCAATAGAAGAATTTCTCCACCGGTAAGCAAACACGTGCTGCGCGCGCAGGTAGCCCCGTTTGAGAGCACTCACTCTCACGACCGTCTTCATAACACTTTTTCTCACCAGCACAAACTATACCTTTTTTTGGCCAAATGGAATCTTGGTCAATCGAGATTTTGTTCGATTGTATACCTACCGTGGAAAAGATCTAGCAAGGTTTCTGGCTAACCTATTCATTAATCTAGGATTTTCTTACAGTACCATCCTTGACCATAAGTCAGCTATTGCCACATATTCTGCTTGGGTAGATCTTCAGTTAGCCTATATCTTCAGATTTTTTAATACATCAGGTACTTAAGGTAATTTGGATAGCTAAATCTGAAGAGCCTACTCATTTGATTTGGGACTCTAATTCTTTTGAATTGGCCGGCCACTCATTCAGCTAACTTGTCCTTTTTCGAGGTATCTCAGAGAACAGCTTCCTTGTTTCTGTTGAAATCAGGGCGCCGGGTGCATTTGGATCCACGACTAACAGAGACAGCTTTAGACAATCAGGGTGGAAACTATCCAGACACCCTAATATATGGTTATGTCCTATTACTTGGATCGGAGTTCTACTGAAGTAGTTTGAAGAGAGAAGATCAGGAACTAAGCTGGATGAACTCTTTATTACGATAAAGCGTCCTGTCAAGGCAACTTCCACGAAGTAGTATAAGGAGACCCGACTTTAATGTAAGAACTGCTGGCAGTTTTCCGAACACACTTCCCATAGCATTTTGTCGAAATCGGCCCAGTAACGGATTGTAGCGCCTCGTGGGAAAAGTAGAAACCACGTGTTTACAAATACAACCATATGGATCACACGTTACAAAAATTTGTCACAAGAGGCGCTACAATCCGTTACTGGGCCGATCTCTGACAAAATGCTATAGGAAGTGTGTTCGGAAAAATGCACTCATCGATTCTACGCCCCGCCCCCCCTCGAGCGTCCCTTGTCCTGAGTGGTGACGTCAGAGTGCTCGCTCGACCAATTATAATCTCGGCCGATCGACGGCACACAAGACCCGAGCCGTGCCGTCGATCGCGAGATGAGTGTATTTGCTTTGCAGTCGCTTCTCGAGGATGGTTGGACAACATACCAGTGCAGGAGATATTGGAAAGTGGAAACTGGAAGTTCACAGAGACTTTCAGACATCCTGAGAACGTGCCCACTGGGTACTCTTTGATTATACTGATTGTAGTCTCTAGTTTCTTTTTCGCCAAATATACAGCGAAATGTTTTCAATCTTTTTTCTTTTACTAATCCTTAATAATTCTACATTTATTTTAGTATTTATCACATAATGCTGAATCATGGTCACCAGTAGATAAAAACATGTTTCTCATAAGAAGCCGCGAATCGGCCGAAATCCATAACAATGCTAGTGTTTTAAACTAAAACAAAGCACGTCTATGCTTACACATCACAACAATCACTATTAAGCTGCAGCTGATACACAGCATCCTGATAAGCATCTCACTGGATGAGATCTTTTATCCTATCCCATTGTAAGAAAAGCACCCATGAAAAATCTCGAATTGAAAAGAATCGAATATCGAACTTCGAGTTTAGAGCATTGAATATAGAAAAGATACATTATAGAAAGGCACATGTATTACACGAAAAAAAAAGTTCTTTAAATTTTACAGAACTAGTTCTATAGTCGGGGATAGGAGCGAATCTTGACCGAATTTAATAGATTTCATATAACTTCCAGTATTTAATGTAGAACAGTTCTGGGATAACTCTAAAAAAGTTCTGTAAAATTTACATTGAAGTCCGATTCAAAAAAGTTCTATAAAATATATAGAGAAATTCCTGAAAAAATGTTGAAAAGTTTCGTAGACATTCGATTTGAGTTATTATGAGTATTTGTGAACTACTTGAATGTAAGATTTCTAGAACTGAGTTCTATAAAATGAGATGCGCAGTCGTTACTTGCGCAGGTAGCGACATCCTCCGCGTCCTTCGCCGCCTCGCCCCCCAAGGTTGTCTTTATACCGATAAAAGTGATGACGCGGCGTATATCGAATATGACGCGTGACGCGGGAAATCTTAAATCTTAAATAAATATTTTAGTTTAAACATCAATAGTAATTAATTTTGAAAACAATCTAACAACTATTATTTTTTAAAACACAAAACAGATGTAGTAATTATTTAGTTTATAGAGTACGGCATACATTTAAGAAGAAAGGAAATGTGCGTGCGGAGCGCGCGTTTAATCTCGTGAATGAAAAAGCGGCACTACCATCGTGGCTGGTGACAACGATAGAGAGAGAGAGAAAGAGTTATAGAGAAAAAGAATGAGAGCCAAAGAGAAAAAAGAAGAGATGTAAGCTAAGGCGATTACACAACAGCTTCTCTCATAGGATGCCGTGTATTGGCTTCAGCTATTGTAGTTCTAAACACTAGAAATTTAAATGTGATTCCGTACTCGAAATTTAATTTAAGTTTAAAAAGATAGAATTTAGTAATATCTATAGTTAATTCTGTACAGGTACATAATTAAATTTCGACTTAGATATCCTTTTAACAGACTTTTAAACTTAAATTAAATTTTCAGGGACATATTATAACGTATATGTATAGGTATAGGTAGGTTAACCACGTTAAAATATGTAACTTCATGTTCAACATTTATAGGAGGGCAATAACTATTCTACAATACCACAAGCTACAGGGACTTATCGATTCAACATTATTCACAGATATGTCAATAGCGTCAATATTAACAGAACTTCAATATGCGGTATTCTACAATACGCAAGCTAAAGGCACTTGTCGATTCGAAATTATTACCAGATGTGTCGAGAGACCTTTGTGAATGGCTATTCTCTTAAATTTTAATAAGATTATAATTTACCCTAATCAGTCCCTCACTTTGCTTCTCTAATTAGTCCCTTAAGAGTCTAATTGACACTTTGAGGTAAATTAAAGATAGTTCAAATTTCTTATATGGAATCAATGAGGAAATATTAATTAATTAATTGCCTACGTGTAATAATAGCAAGAAATAACAGTAATATACTAATTATTGATTTTGCTGAAAAAAAACAGAACAAAACATATCTATTATAAATTGGCCAAATAATTCATTAGAGATTGTACCAGGGATTAGTATAAGGATACATATCTAAGGCTAGGGAACCCGACTTGGATTAATCGTAGTTTTTCGGAATAATTCGTGCAGTTCCAAAGTAAAATAATTTTACGTCAGTTTACTTTACGATCTATTCCAGAAACCTCAGACATTTTTAATGGCTTTGATATATCTCCTTATACTTCTCTTTGGGTTGCGCCTAGCTACTGAAATAAACGATTGACCCAACTGTTACGAACAGTCAATTTCGGTAATTTATTATTGAAAGTACGGATGCCCGGAGACATGCATCAAGACATGCATCTAATTCAATCAATTGTTAATTTATATTTGTTGGGGATCGTTGTCTTCAATCATAAGGCTCCTGTTGAATTATAAAGGTGTAAGGTGGTTAGATTTATTTAACACTTCACTACGAATCTGATAGATAGCACCTTATTTATTGCCTTATATCTAACCTAATCTACTGCAATTTTTCGATGAGAATGAAGAAGTACTGTGGGCCAAAAGATTCTACTTCGCCTAAACCGTTCGCACAAAGCTGGGTAATCTTTAACCCGTGATACACTAAATGAATAACTATACTTTAATCCTCGTATTTGAGCCACACTAAAGATGCTATTGTTTTCGCGTATACAGTTATTTAACGTTTAGATTAATTCGCGAAACTTCTGTTTTCATTTAACCCACATAACAGACCGACCTTAAAAGAGTTACCGTCTTCGCGTATTTTAACCAAACGGGCAAGAACTCTGAGCAACTTTAGTTTAATTGTGAATTTTGAGAGCTACTAAGTTTTAACTAAACTTAGGTATCACACATCTCTTCCTGAGGACTGCGACGAGCACTTAGTTGCTGACTTATTACATTCTCCCTCAACGCGATTTCTTGCTAAGAGTCATTACCCGTATTAGATGAATGGTATTTGTTAATTTTTAATTTCGCATATTTGTCGTTTTGGTTGCTTCGAAAATGAATGTAGTAAGGTAATGCGAAAGATGGTAACGAGATCGTGATGGACAGAGGGCATTGACATTGTATTAGAACACATGCTTCTCGTATTTCGTGGAGAATATCTTCCGTCTTTCTTTATCGTTCTTTCACTCCTCATTCATTCCTTTTTAAAAGTTCGTTAACTTAAAAATTATAAGTTTCATCATTAAGCTAAATTCTCTTCTTCGCGCTCCCCCATACTTTGAATTAGTGCTCTTACTTATAATCGCTTAATTGGATAACCGGTTATCGGTTAATCGATTTTACGATTAATGAAATCAATTAATTGATTAACGCAGTTATCGATTACGATTAACCGGATAACCGATTAATCGGTTAAACGATATTTTGTTAAACGTTTAACCAGTTTTTAATAGAAACATTTTATTACTCTTAAATTATGCAAATTTGTTAATTTCAAGAAGCGAGACAAAAAGAACAAAGCTAATAAGAGGAGTTAATGAAAGATAATTAAGGAGTTAATTTTTTTTATTTCACAAATAAATTTTCATGTTGAAACTAAGATACAGTAAACAATTTTACGAATTTTACAGTGGAAACTTTTTTTGCTTGAAGTTATGTAAACAATTAACATGCATTTTCATAGAATGCTTTATATAAAGATTGAAATAGAATTTCAAAATTCATACTATATTTTTTAGTAAACATCTATTTTGATATAAACACGTTAGCATCTTAACAAAATAGGAGTTATCTTACACACTTTATAAATTGTATAAAATTTCAGATTGGTTTTTAAATTTTTTTTATAATTCTATTAACCAGATATTTTATAAAATAATCGCAGTTTCCAATTAAACGGTTATAACCGAATACCCGTTACCAAACCGGTTAATCGCGATTGTTCGATTAATCATTTAACCGAATAGTAAGAGCACTACCTTGAGTCTCTAGTGCATTGAAATTCTAAATTTGTAATGCTCTAGTTATAAGCCAAAGTTAATTTTCTGAAATAATTTTAATAATTATAGGGGCTCGTAACACAACAAACTGTTTTTTTCTGCCAATTGAATAATTTTGTTGAATATTTTTGTTGTCACAACACAACATTTTTTTGGAAAACCAAATAATTTAATTGAGCAGTTTTTTTATTACAAAAAATGTTATATATTTTCTTGTTCTGCCAATTCTATTTAATTAATTATGTTTAACTTTCTGTAAAAGTGAGCATTAAAAATATTTAAAATTTCATATGCATATTTTATTTATTGTTAACGCAAAAGCAATTTTTTGATGAGATTATCTAGAGATAATTTAATATTTGTGTATGATTGAGTGTATTGTGGAAAAAATGTGGGACACCATCTCACGAGTTAAGGTAATGGTTTAGGGTTTAGGTTTATTGATTTGCGTCCGACAGTTCGTACGTTCGATTCCCCCCAGCGTTACGTGCGAAATTTCATTTCTTATATGTAAATGCATAAAAATGTACAAATATTAATTAATTATAAGTATACATCTTTAATATATAAATAATTTTCTTAAATAATAATTGTTTTTAAGACAATTATTTTTATGTTGTAACCTATATAAAATTTTGATGTGCCAATCAAATTGTTTTATTGGATCAAAAAAAAAAAGAATTTAAAAAACAATTATTTTAAAAAACGATTTGGTTGGCTCAAAAAATGATTTTGTTTCTTTTATCGAAACCAAAAAACTTATGTTTGGTCAACCAAACATTTTTCACTGTGTGCACCGGACAATCGGCCCAACTTTGGCTCTAGGTTGATCAAATGCTTTTATACACGGTCGGTCCCTTATTGAAAAATAAAGTTTTGTCTCTGGCCATAACGATCTCGTTAAATACATTGATCCAATCTTGAGTTCCCATATTACGCCTACGGTTCGCAAAAGCTTCGGCTCAGCTTTCACTAGAGTTAGGCGGATTTTCGTCTAACTTTGAGCCGACGAGAAATTCACACATGAAGAGCAAAAAGGTACTTAATTTGATGAGTAAAATAAAAAGATTGAATTTCCAGATTGGAACTCGAACCCGACACTTTAAAAATATTTCCTAGAAAGTAATATTTTCTTCGAAAAATTTGACCTTCCGAGAAATAGTCCGGTAACAAGGTGTGTATTGAAATGAATTAAAATGATTTCGTTTTCAAAAACGCAATTCCCTGCTGGAAGTAAATGGATTGAAACTTTATCCGTTTAATCCGTCATCTATCCATAAGTACCCGTTTGAATACCTTTTAATACACGGCGATCCCTTTGTATCCGTTGGCTATCTGTCTATCCGTTTGAATCATAATCTTATCCGGTGTCACTATCCGTTTTAATCCTTTTAAATCCGAATTTATGTATTACTATCCTTTTATATACTTATACGCTTCAATCCTTCATTTTGTATCGGCGACTTAATCCTTATCTATCCATGAATTACTTAGATCTGATCCTGTCTCCTATCACGGATTAGAAATTTATCCGTTTGAATCATTTCCTATTCTCTTTAATCCGGTCTTCACAAAATATTATATTAATAGCATATTATTACTTTCACGACGGATTTAAATGGATAGATATGGATATATTATTTTTAGATGGATTAAAAACGATACATAAGGATAGAATATTTTTCAATGAAGACGTATTAAAACGGATAAATACGATACCATCTCACGGATAGATAAGGATAAGAAAGTTTGGATTCAACCGAATAGGAACAGACTACAATCCACTTAATGTATTGAAAATGATTCAAACAGATAAAGATTTAAAAATCTAACAAAAAATAGAACATGATTGATAAGGATGCAAAGTTTAAATTCAAACAGATAAAAAATTTCTATTCGTTTGAATTCGTTTACTTCCAGCAGGGTATCGCTTTGAATTGAAAGCGTTATGAATTTGAGTTAAATTTTCAACACTTTATTCCAGTTTATTTCTGCAGGATTGAATAATATATTGAAATGTTGATAATTTTATTTCGAGAAACGGATTAAATTGACTCCTATTTTCACAATTGTATTAGAAAATTGAACAGCAGAATTAACTTGATTTCAAATCCATCAATCGCGTTAGAATCAGAATGTATTCATTTTTGGCAGAATTAAATTGAATTCAAATCTATAACGCCTGTTAGATTTAGAAAATTTTCATTTTTGGCCCCAGTATTTAACAGGATTGAAATGAGAACAACCGTATATCGATAAAATTAATTGAGATGTTTTCGTTCAAAAACGACATTGCTTTGAATTAAAAGAGTAGAAAAATCGCACATATTCCAACGACTTTCTGTTGAGTTTAATCCACTCCTTTTTACTGGGAGTTTTTACACGTGAAAAAACAAACCATGTATTTGTTTTAACTGTAGTGGATAGAGGGTGACGTCCACAACTTATTATCTACACCCCAGGAGATTATAGGCTTCCTGGCCGCATCCTTGTCATCCATCATTTCTATTTCAACGTTAAACATTTTAAAAAAGATATACGTCCACCCATACCAATACATATTGGTATTAAATACATAATAAAACGCCTGCTGAGTTGTGACTACGTTGGAAAAAAATATAGCTTAAGGTTAAGAAATGAATGAAACTTTGAGTGAAAAATAGTGAAGAAATTTTTACTACGTCCTGAAGGAAGAATAGAACGATTTATCATTTTTCAAGATATGAGAAATACGAAGGGGAGAATTGAATATTTCCATAGTTTAATATGTCAGATGACAGACAAAGGAGATTTTAAAAGTCTCGGAATTCATATTTCAAACATTTTTAAACTATATTATTTAATCAATCATTTAATTTCTAAAAATAACTGTCGTGGCTCATAGCAGGAATCTCGGAAGAAATAGTCCATAATGTAGGGCACTGTATCATCATTTTTATTTATCCGAATTGTCAAGAAATAATCTTTATTTGTCCTAAACGATTCAGAATACAAGAGAACTATATAAAATGGTAATTTTTACCACGAAAAACGTTTCAAAATAAAAAAAGGGAGTACTATTTCAAATGGTAACTTTCACAACGTAACTTATAATAACCTAAACATCCTTATAACGACCTAAACATCCTAAGACCTAATATGCACGCACTAATTGACTGAGCTATTTAACCGCTTGGACTTCGTAAACAAAATCTCATACAAGTTGTATGATGAAATACCATTTTACTATTTCTAAATGGTACTTTTTGGCTCGTCTTCGTCGAGTTGACCCTTACCATTTAAAAGTATTGCTGGAGAGTTTGATTTTCGAATGGTAATTTTTCCCACTCGATTTTGTCAAAACCGCTAAGAAAAGTAGTTTTTATGACATGACATATTTCATTACTTTATGTAGATGGTATTCTCAGCTATTTTATTGGCTTAGAATTATGACTTGAATAGTAATCTTGAGAAAGTGGCAAAAAATCAAAATGCCAATTGTATTTTGATCTACTTTTTTTGTCGAATGTTATCATTTATATAGTAAACACAAGTGGTAAAAATTCAAAATAAAAATTGTAGTTTTTAACATTTATATCGCTTTTTGTCAAAAAAAAATAGTAATTTGTGCCATTCACTCGAAAACTCTGTTTTCCGTGAGGGTCAAATTTTACACAAATCTAATACTATCTGTGATGGGAATATAATATTTTATTTGAATCTTTTTTTTTAGAGTTCCAACAATAGTAACAATGGAGCAAATAGCATACCCTTGAATACAGGAATTGGGAGTCGACGCCAACCCTCTCAACAGTCATTCCAATCGTCGAAAAGCGGTCATTCCCAACATTCTCGACATAAACAACCTTCAGTTGCCGCGGCCCCTTCAACGCCACGCAGTACTTATCAAATTCAGGAAATAACTACAAGATGTATACGTAAGTTGGTTTTTATAAAAACCCTTCTTATCGGCATTTTGTATCAGCAATGCTGATATACAAAATACCTGATTTTCCCATTAGGATTCAATGTATAAAAATAGAATGCGTTATCTCACAAAAGTCATTTCTGGTTATTGAAATAGCGTTAATGTCATCTCTCTCACATTTCATAAAGTCGATTAGATTTTAAGCGTATGTAACTCACTCCCATTCCTTCATAAAATGTGAATTTAATTTTGCACTGCGGAGAGATCAAGTGATTTGAATTCAAGAAATTCAATTTGGATTTATGTGGAATGAATTATCTTCAACTTGAATCACATGAAACTGAATTGGGTGTAATACATTTTGTAATACCTAAATCTAATTTATATAATTTTAAAAAATTAGTTATCTTAAATAAATTTAAAATCTAAATGAAATATAAATAAAATAAATGTTCACATGACTATAATAATTATACAGGGTATCTCACTACCTATGAACGTGCTGGTACTAGGTGATAGAGGACAAAAAAAGAAACAGAAAAGTCATCTGGCAAAATATAGTATAAGAAATATTTTACTAATCGTCAGCAAATTGTATATAAATTATAATTATATTTTTCAGAGTGTATTAATTAACAAGGATAGCAGATGCTTCTTTCTAATTCTGTTTCTGATATAAGAGAATGGAGGGAAAATCAGGTATTCATAGGGATTGCAATTTTTAATCCTATTCTATTCAAGTCTTCTTACTATTTACATTTATTGAGTTATGTAATGGACTCTGGCAGATGAACTTTTATTATTAATAATACACAATACGTTTCGATTGAGGTGTGATGAAATTATGAAAAATATATACATATTTAGGCATCCTACGAGATGCTTTGTTTTGTAATTGTTTAATATGAGCATTAATTAAAAAAATTGTTCAACATTTTTGTTAAAAACGTTAAACTTTGAATATTTAAGTATAATTGAAAATTTTAATAATAATGCTACTTTTTAATAGTTCTTAATTTTAAATGTCTTAAATTGAAGTTCTTTCTTTTCTTATTTTTTACAGCTTTCAGGTCATCATCCCAAAACCCTGTATCGACGAGGAACCAACAGAGTATAACGAAAATGCTATTGTTGATTAGCACGGTTTTCATTCTGTTAAACTTGCCGAGGTAATTTGAATTTGTAACTATATTGAAATATAGCTGAAATTATACAGCTATAAATTCCAAGTTTATACCAAAATTGTGGTTGAGGTTGTAATTGTTATGGAAATACCGATTTTCATACCCATAGTAATTTTCAGCGTAGAAACCGAATCCGCGAACTTAGAATTTTGCTCCATCACGTCAGGATTTCCATCATTTTGCTCCAAAATTTTGAGCACCAATAACTTAGCGAATTTTTATTATTTTTAAAATCTGATAAAACAGCATCAAAAAGGGGTAGTTTTCAGCTTTTCATTTAATTATTTAAAAGTATGATTTGAATTTTTCTAACCGGAGATATCGCCGATTGGAAAGAAAAAATTACATGTTCAGCAATGACCAACATATGACGGAAAAGAACGATAGGACGTCCAATTTGTTCTTTCATTCTTATTTCTGATGAACGAGGCATTATATGAGCGAGCAATCATCGTCGGCAGGTGAAAGTCTACTATTCCAAACCCAAGTAGGCTGAAACCCCGTAAACTCAAACCCACGATACGTAGGGCTCTTCAAATATTGAAGGCATTGGAAAAGTTGGTTGAGAGGTACATCCGTGACAGGGTGTTATCAAATAGGCCACTACACAGTGGTCAACACGCTTTTCAGGCAGGCTGGTCTGTTGATACGGCTCTTTATGAGACTGTAGGAAGAATAGAGCGGCAACTAGAGGAAGGCGGGTATGTGGTAGGCACCTTCTTGGGTATAGAAGGAGCCTTCCGTAATACTTCCCCAGAAGTCATATGCAGGGAGAAAGTAGGGTCGGAGGTATAGCATCCAGGGGCTGCCCACAGAGGGGGTCTTGTCACCCGTCATGTGGTGCTTGATCGTGGATGGATTACTTCGAAATCTGAATGAGGAGGGCTTTTATGTCCAAGGTTATGCGGATGACTTCGTGATTCTAAACAGGGAAGCCCATCTGAACACCCTGATGGAGCCTACGAATTCGGTCCTGCGTATAGTGAAGCACTGGTACTCCACTACCAGGGCTTTCGATAAATCCGGATAAGACGGACTTGGTTGTCTTCACAAGGATATATAAGGTGGCTACAGTAACGGGCCCCTTATTTTGCGAAAAGAGGCTTCAAATAGCCCAGTCAGTGAAATATTTAGGAACCATGTTGGATAAGAAACTGAACTAGGCAGGGCATCTGGAAGCGCAATGTAGAAGATTTATTACAACTTTCTGGCTATGTAGAAGGGCCTTTGGGAGTACTAGGGGACTGAGGTCAAGAATGAAAGCTTGGTTGTACTCACCGGTTCTGAAACCAAGGCTACTCTACGCAGTCATGGTCTGGTGGCCAATGGTGCAGCTTAAGACGATCGAAGCGAAGCTGAGCCACCTGCAGACACTTATATTCAGGGCTGTTATCGGAGCGATGAGGACCAAGCTAACAGTGGCAGTTGACCTTATTCTCTGTGAAGAACTTCTGCATGTGGCGATAACTGCGGGGGCGACTCAGACGGTTGAACGACTTGTTGCGTCAAGTAAATGGTCGCAGGGTCCTAGACACACTAGGTTCCCTAAAGACATCGTAAATTTGCCAACTCTAAGGATGAGGCAGGATAGAATAACAAAAAGGTACAGCTTCGACAAACTCTTCCAGACATGCATCCCAGAAAGGTGGCGTGGAAGAAGGTGGAGGGGGGGCCCTCCTACAAGGTTTCATCGTGTATACCAAAAGCTCCAAGGGGGAGAGCTGGACGGGAGTCGGCCTGTACTAAAGTGCAGGCAAAAGGATTTTGATAATCTCACTGGGGCCGTATCCTAATGTATTTCAGGCGGAAGTATTTGCCATTGTCCAATGCGCTGAAATGCTGCTAGGGGAAAACAGGAAGGGCGGGTGCATAAGCATCTGCTCGGATAGCCAGACGGCAATCAAAGCGGTTGGGAAATCAGAAATCACATCGATTCCGGTATGGGGGTGCAAAAACGCTCTCAACTAAATTTCGGAAAATAATAGGGTGGCCCTAATATGGGTCCATGGTCATACAGAAATCAAGGGCAACGAAAAAGCGGATCAACTGATTAAAACAGGAGCAGCAGGTAGGCCGATTGGCCCAGAGCCCTTTCTGGGCTTAGCATTCTGCTGTACCAGGCTGGAGATCAAGAAATGCGTGGTACGACAGCACAATAACCACTGGGCGTAAGTTAATGGGTGTAGGCAGGCAAAAGCCATCCTGAGCGATCGCCGTAGGAAGGATTTGGCCGGTACCATTCTTAACTGGCCCAAGCGAGATGTAAGGATGCTCACAGGGCACAATCATTTGAATTACCTCAAGCACAAAATAGGGCTGGCACCCAGCTCCGCTTGTCGCAAATGTGGGAGAGACGATGAAACGTCCCTTCATGTCTTATGTCAGTACCCGGCGCTTGCTAGGCTCCAACAAACCAGCTATGCTGGAACCAGAGGAGATTAGGGCACTAACAGCCAGGGCCATTCTAGGCTTCGTTAAGAGGAATGGAATGAGGAGCCAGGGAGCGTCAGGGTTTAAGGGATTAGGCATAATGGGCTTTTAGCCTAAGCGCTTTAAGGGCCCCTCGAGAGTGGGGCACTTCGTCCAAACTTTCAATAACAGAGCCCAGCCTGTCGTGGGTTTGATGTTATTGCGTTTCAGTTAATGGGCTTTTAGCCTACATTTGGATTTGGAATAGCAGGTTCCTACCTGCTGACAATAATTGCTCGTTCAGATAATGCCTTGTTCATCAGAAATAAGAATGAAAAAACAAATTGGACGTCCTATCGTTTCTATCCCGCCATATGTCGGTCATTGCGAAACCTGCAATTTTTTTTCAATCGGCGATATTTCCGGTTAGAAAATTCAAATCATACTTGTAAATAGTGAAACGAAAAGCTGAAAAGTGGCCCTTTTTAATGGTTTTATCAGATTTGAAAAATAATTTTTAAAAACCGTGTTTTTCACACATTTAAGTTAGATTTACTCAAAAACCTAACGTTATGGAGCAATTCTGAGCCCGGATTCGGTTTCTTCGTCGAAAATTACTTCAGAAACGTACCTCAGCTACTCCATAAAAAAATCATGCAGACCTGTGTTACTTAGTATATGAGAAAATTTAGTTTAATCAACTTTACGTTAGTAATAATAAATATTTTCCTCTAAAATTAGACCATTTACGTCCGTCTATTTGAAACGGAAGGAAATGGCCTAGGTTTAGCTTATTGTGAATCTAAAAGTGGCTGCAATGTAATTAATTGCAAGGTTTCTGCAAAATTGATGTAAGGTTGCAAGGTTATTGCAAGGCAGAAAAAATAAGTGCTCGAAAGTTTATTTTCACAATCAAAGTGCGGAGCTAAGTCGTTCTGTTTGACTTTAACTTACTTTGAGAACTATATGTACTGAAAGTAAAATGCATAGTCAACCTAATTTCAGTTATAAAATGTTCTTGTTAATGTTATCTAACAAACCCCCTTTTCGATTTCAGTTACGTCATCCGACTATGCGTTTTCTTCTTCACTTTGGCCAGAAGGAACACACCTGGTTTACTCTGGTGCCTACAGCAGTTCTTCATGCTCCTGTATTACACCAACTTCAGTATTAACTTCTTACTCTATGCAATGTGCGGTATTACGTTTCGACGATGTTTAGATCAACTCTTACGTAAAGTACTTAAGAGTATCACGAAATACAACTGCAATCAACAGCGCTACATTTAGCTAACGTATCGATATTTAACACATTGTCGAAGTAACAATGAGACTACTCTCACAGCTACAAACATAGAATCGGAAAATTTGTAACATAATAATAATAATAATAATAGTAATACTAATAATATTAATAATAATAATAATAATAATAATAATGTATTTAATTAAAGCTCAGATGATCAATTCGAGATTAAGCACAAAAATATCAACTTTATCTCTATAATACACAATATATTTTCTTTTTATTATGTATAACCGATTAAGGCCATGTTTACCCGATCCCTACTTTACCGACAATTTTTTTTCTGCAACCTTACTTGTACATTTATTGAAATATCAATTTAAAAATTTCTAAAATTAAAGAAAATATGCTAAGGTATGTTTATCTGATCTTGAATTTTTGTAAAAATAAAAAAAAAATATTTTGAAGTTTTTTTTATAAATGTCAATATTTAGGACTAGATAAACGTACCTTAGCATATTTTCTTTAGTTTTAGAAATTTTCAATTTGATATTTCAATAAATGTATAAGTAAGGTTGCAGAGAAAATAATGTCGGTAAGGTAGGGATCGGGTAAGTCTTACATGGTCTTAATATTATATTAAATGCAGTCAATAAGAATATATAGATTATATAGTGTAGACCATCTATTATAGTCAGTTTTTAAAGCGGAAAAAAGTACACCTATCGGGATGTGAAATTGAAACACTTTAATGAATATGAAAGGTACTTGCATGCCATTTATAAATTAAAAATTATATCATTCAAGTGTTCACCACGGTCTTTTTTACAGGCCTGCACATCCGATAGTTGAAATTTTCTATAAATACACTCGAGTCTTCCAAATGTCAAAAAATTGTTTATCTCTATAGTCACATCAATTGCACATGCATATTGTGTATAATATATTTTTTAGCATTTTAAATTGTGCGTGAATAGCAACCAATCACATGTCGAACGCAAAGCATGCGTAGTAGTTATCAAGTGGGATTTGAGAAATACGCACTTGACATTTGCGAGAAAAATGACTTGACGTTTGGGAGAACTTGAGATTTGGGAAGTTGATATTTAAGAAACTCGAGTGTATCTCAAATAAATTGGAGGAAACGACCTCAATTTCAGCCCGCGGGCTGAAAAACAAATCTGTTAAAGTTACAGATTCAGATCTGTTGGACATTTCTACTATTTTAAGGGTGCCGTCCTATGGCAGCAGAAATTGCAAAGCGGAGAGCAGAAAATCATAAGAGTGAAAGAGAGAGTGACTGTATTTGTCTCTTTCATTCTTACGATTTTCTGCTTTCTGTTTTGCGTTTTCTGCTACCATGGAACAGCATCATAACAGATAAAATCTATTAATCTTACAACTCAATCTGTAAAATTTACAGAAATGCTTCTGTTAGAGGCATCTGCTAAAAAGATGATAGGAGTCGAACTCGAAGTTTATCGAAAACTATAACTTTTTTTCCTCTTTGGTTTTTACCTTATAGCTGACGCGGGAAATTTTAAATCTGTATTGTATAAAATCGTGTACATTAAACGCACGCGCGTTTAAACTTTACCCCATGTAAACAATAATATTCTTTCTCGAAAAAGTCCATAGGGCTTATGGAGAATTTGTAAAACTCTTTCATCCAAAATCTACCGTCAAAATTTGAACTGTTGATTTTATTTGATAAATATTATAAATATCCCTATAAAGGAATTCTCACCGCGCGCTTCATGCTCCGTTTTATATGTCTTTAACAGTATTTTTTACGATTAAACCTCAAACTATTATACTTATCCTATATCAAAAAAATTATCAATGGAGAATTCTTAGCTCTCTTTAAGGCTACAAAATTATATTTATTAACATTTTTGTCATATCTCACATCGCTTCACCGGAAAATTTTTCAAATAATTACAGAAATAATGAATAATTAAGGGCATGTGTTAATTACCATATGAGCCAATTTAAATAACTCCGTTTTTTTTCACAATTTTTACTTTTTCAAATTGTGGAAAAAAACGGGGTTACTTAAATTGGCTCATATGGTAAGTAACACCTGCCCTTAATAATCCGTACAGAGCGAACAAACGTAAATTTTAGGTCAGAATTTGGATCTAAGATTCTTAAGTTGATAAAAAAAATTTCAAATAGAATTAAAAATTTAAGATTTCAGCGTAAAATTAGAGAAAATCCTATTATTTTTAATACCTGATTTTGCTTTCAGGCTTCAATGTACAAAAAACTAATAGGTGATCTCAGAAATGTAATTCTTGGCTATTTACATAGCGCCAATGACTCACTTTCCTATTCCATAAAGAAGGTTAGATATAAAGTGTATTTAATTCAGTCTAATTCATAGACGAAATGTGTATATTCAATGTTCTTAATTATCGGTTTTTGAATTCAATTTAGGAAGGGTCTATTAAAGTGAATTCAAGTTTGGACTGCGGAGAGATGGTATAATTTCAATTCAAGAAATCTGGATTGATGTTACATGAAATGTATTATCTTCAATTCAAAATGATAAAACTGAATTGAATGTAATAGGTTTTGTGTTAACTTGCATTAGTTAATTTAAATAAATGGAAAATTTTAATGAAATTAGATGAAATAAATTTTCACATGACGTTAATACATAGGACCTAATAATAAATATTCACTAATTGTTAGTAAATTGTATAAAAATAAAAATTATATTTTTCATAGTCTAATAGTAAGGATAGCAGTTATTTCCTTCTAATACTGTTTTCGGTTTAAGAGAACGAAGGGAAAATCAGGTATTCACATGAACTGCAATGTTTAATTCCATTCTATTCAAGCCTTCTTACCGGGACTCTTCAAATATGTAAATAAAACTTTTTATTGTTGTAAAGTCGTGTATATACTTAAGAGTCATTGTAGTAATAATAAATGGGTTGTTAAATATTAAATGTTAAACAGTTAATGTTCGTTTAATGTCAATGTTTAATGTTTTAATGTTTCCATGTCTTATAGGGTTACATCTAATAATACTAAAATTTATATAAAATAGTACAATTATGTATTTGCGTTCAAAATATATTTTATATTCCGTCTGCATTATTTTTAAAATATAATGAAGTTTGATTTGAAAGTCAACAAAATCGGATTTCAATTGCAAAAATGTAATTTTGGCAACGTTGCATACGTCTTCGATTTAGAAGGAAGCAGACTCATTCGTAATTTTTCGAATATAATTTTGAAATTGAAATACAATTTAATGATTAAACGAAATTATTTTAAATAAAGTTCTATCATAATTGTCTGAAGCGCCTCTTCCGAAGAGATCAAAGTGTACTTGTTTAAAGTACGTTAAGACAGAGTAAGACAAATTAATTAAGCTTCTGCTTGTTAATTGCATATTAATTAACCTATTGCATAGAGGAAGCTTTTGTAGTCATTACATGTTCTAATACTTTTAAAATGCTTTAATTGAACTTTCCTCAGTTGATAAATGTTTAATACAACATTGTAATCAATTTTCTGGAAGTGTGTGCGTGTGTGTGTGGATTTCGCCGTTTTTTGTTGCCGCCTTAACTTGGATATAGTTATAGATACATTGATGAAACTTATAGCTCTTATTTGCACCATCAATATCTCAAAACGAGCCGAAGGATTTTTCAAAATATTGAACTTAAAAATTTTAATCTAATTTTTGTAAAATGAATTTTTCAAATATAAGTTCTCAAATAATCAAAATTCAAAGCTTTTGAACAAGAACTAGGGGTGCCTTGTGAGCACATTCTCATCACACTTCGCGCGCTTGCTTTCGCTTATCAATCTTCATCTCTGATATATACTTTTACTTAAATTACTTTATTTTTATTTGAAGAAAACTAATTTACTTAAGGTTCTATCGACCTTAAGGAACACATTCTCATCAGTGCACATCAGTTTTAATTATCTTTATTTTTTTGAATTTTTGAAAAGTTATATATCTGACAATTTTTGTTTTATAAAAAAAGTCATAATGATGAATTTTTCGACTAATTAAATACTATGAATATCATTAAACAGAATTTATAAATTTAAAACAATTTTTTTTTTTAATAAAAATTATCCAAATTTTTTACTTTTTATCAAAAATGGCTGGCTAACGAACTTGACCTTTATTTTAGGACAATAAAAAGAGTATACCAAAGGCCAATCAAATCGGTCAATTTTTTCGAAAGGTATCGTGCTTACAAACTAAAATCTACAGACAGACAGACACATTGATAAAAACATGTTTTTTGGGTTCAGGGTGTCACAAAACGTCGACATTTGACAAAAAATGGGGGGTCAAATTTTACACAAAACTAATACATCCTCTGATGAGAATGTAAAAAAAGATACCTTACGTCGAAACAAATCGGTTGACCTGTAGGATTAATGAATTTTATTGAATATTGTGAAAAGTATGATTATTTTTCATTTTGAAAATGTTCATTTTCAAATATAAGTCTTAAAACTAGCATAGATGTGTGAATATGTCCGATCAAATTGTTAATGTAAATTGGTATCTTTAAGTCTATTAAATCTAATCTAAAATTCGATCTTAGATATAACATTCAAATTGGATTGAATTTTAAATTCTACCAGAGATCTGTTTTATTTCAAATCGAGTTAATTTCAATAGCAAATTCGTAATTTGGATTTCGGAAACACTTACATTTTAAGGCTGATGGAATTTGAAAAACTTTAATGTGGAGAAACTCGAATTCCAGGGGCGCGACTAGCACGGGGTTCTGGGTGTCAGAACACTCAGAGAGTAATTCGAGAATACCTACTTGCAATATGCATGGGTGTACAAC
Source organism: Synergus umbraculus (assembly GCA_900474325.1). Lineage (NCBI taxonomy): Eukaryota > Metazoa > Arthropoda > Insecta > Hymenoptera > Cynipidae > Synergus > Synergus umbraculus. Next base: position 29,949 of record UCOK01019894.1, read on the forward strand.
TTATTATACTGATAATAAAATTCCACACGAAATGCAGTTTTTTGGGATTTCAATTCCTTTTTTTTTTTTTTTTTTTTTATTTAGTTTTAGTGTGTAGGGTGGCTCCCGACAACCACTGTTTTGAGACCCTTGTTGGGCGTCTGTCTAATTCTGTCAACTGTTCACTAGGATGCTGACCTCACTCGCCGATGTGAGGTCAGCACTGTATCAATCCGCAGCTACCTATCTATCTATTAATCTTATTTTCTGATCGTGCTGTCAAAATGTCCGCCATTATCGGCGTATATTTATTCACCTCCATCGCTTCATATATTCGTTTTATCGAAAAACTGGTTAGTCTTGACCTCTTCTACACCTTTTCTTTCCAAAGTGTGCTACCAAAAATCGATCAACTTACCCTTCTCTCCCTTAAAACCCCCAATACCAAATCTTAGTGATAACATTAGTGACTTTCCACAGATTTTGACAGTTTGTTGTCAATTTTTTTTTTCAAATTCCATCGCTCTTAAGAGATATAAGCTTTAATTTCTTCTATAATTAAACTTAATTTAAAAAAATGGTAATTTTCTAAAAGTGGCCTTTGTAGTGAGAATTCGATCGGACGGAATCGGTCGGTTTTGACAAAAAAGAATTATATATATTTTTAAATATTTAGGAAAATTGTTAATACTTCCTCTATGAGGAGGCATGAAATTCATTTGCAACTTCATCATACCAGATAACAAAATGCCGTGACGATCGTATGCCCGAGGTGCGCTCACCAGTGTTGCCAAATTGGGGTTTTTTTCCCTATTTTTACGGAGACTTCAGGGACAAAGGGAGAAATATAGGGAGAAAAAATATGTAGGGATATTTTTAGGGAGATTTTTCTGTCCAAGATGGACTGGTTGAATAAATAGTTTTTGCTAAAATTGGACCATTTATACTTCCCCTTGTACGAAATGGAAATAAATAGCCTAATTTTAATAAGAAATTTTTATTATTACAAACGTAAAGTTCGAGAAATTAAATTTGCTCCTATGGTAATTATCACAAGCCATTAATAGCAACTTCAACAGCTTTAAAAAATTAAGTAAAATTACATACGGAGAAGTATAGGGATTTTTTAGTTCAACTTAGGGAAATTTGGGGTGAAATTGTGAAACTCGTAGGGGGAAATCCTGAGACTCATCTGGCAACACTGGCGCTCACGAACGCAGACATGTGTCATCAATTGAGACGCATATCGCTCGCATGTCATGCGAGTTCACGGCGTGCGACTCGAATTCGTGCGGTCAACATGCGGTTACGGTGAAAAGGATATCATTTTTACATTTTAATGATATTGTTACTTTGTAAAATTAAAAACAAATTAATTGTATAGAAATTTTGTTATTTTTCCATTTTTGCTCGTTTTGAGTACTAAAAGAGGCTAGACCCTATTGAAAATTCCTGTATGGGTTCCTTTATAGGATCCTATTATATGAATCTTTAAAGGAAACTGTACGTGTTCCTATTGAGTTTCCCATATAGTTTCTCACGTGTGTGTCATTAAAGGAAAGGTGACAGGGATCCTATGTAGGTTTCTGTGTAGTTTCAGACAACCTTTAATAATTTTAATAATAATAATAATAATAATAAATAATAAATAATAATTTATTGTACACAACCTTTATTAATTTCTATAAATTATTCCTATACAAGCCCGTGTACAAATTCCCAACCCTAGCCTAGACCGGTGATGGGACGCGGAACCTGACCGAGCCCAGACCTGGCCCGATCGGGGCCAGACTTTGCCCGATTTAGCCAGATCTGGGCCCGGTTGGGTTCCGCGTTCCATCACCGGTTTGAAATCATCCGATCTGGGCCCGACAGGGGCCATAGCAAAATTTCTACACGGGGGTTCATATATATATACATATATATATATATATTATAACCTTTGACTGGGTTATAATTGTGAATTTATGATTTTACATTTTATTTAATCTTATTAAAATTAATTCAATATTTGCCATTTGAGCGCCAGCTTATTTTACTTAAAAACAAGCAAAATACTTTCTAAACGAATTGAATTTACTTTATATGACCCTAGGCTAGCGCAGTACCGCGGAGAGGGCGGGGCAAGGAAAACTCACCGAGAAACCGAATTTTTAAAAGAAACAATAAACAAAATTTATTAAATAAAGAAGACAGTTATTACGTCACAATATTAATGAATAGCGATTTGAGTTTATATGAAACAAATAAAATGTGACGAATAAATAATAGTTTTGAGTGAATGTGTTTTTCCCAGGTTCCGGATTGCTGGCTGATGGTCAGCTGATTGTTAGAGAGCTCATGTGCTCCAATCAGCTGACAGGTTGTGTGCAAACAACCTAACACTCTGTGCTAGGAGTTTCTCGCGAATGAAATTAGTTTTAAGTTAAATTCTAATACATGTGCGTGGTATAAAATATACCACGTCACAATATATATATATATATATATATATATATATACATGAACCTGTATAGGAATAATTTATAGAAATTATTAAAGGTTGTGTACAATAAATTATTATTTATTATTATTATTATTATTATTATTTTAATTTCTAAAAATTTATAGGACCCTGTAAAGGTTCCTACACAGCAAACTATAAATTTAATTGGGATACATGCAGAGGATCTTGTACAGTTTCCCATGCTGAGTAATTTAGACTGGAGCATAGGAACCTTTATAGGAAATAAAAGGTAAAGGATCCTACATGGGAATCGTCTTTCAATATGTATACGTACCAATTTTCTGTATGACCAGGAAACTACACATGAGAAACAATATGGGAAACTTAATAGGAACATGTACAGTTTCCTTTAAAGATTCATATAATAGGATCCTATAAAGAAACCCATACAGGAATTTTCAATAGGGGAAGATTTCGTCAGCCGCTAAAAAAATTAAAATAAATCTCCCGTTAAGAAGGAGTTGATTGAAATGAATTGAAATGATTTCGAAAGTGTTCAAAAACGACATTGCTTTCAATTAAAAGTGTTGTGAATTTGAGCTAAATTGTGAACATTTCAATGCAGATCAATTGTGTAGAATTGAATTTATATTGAAATGTTGACAATTGTATATCAAGGAAAGGATTAAATTGACTGCAATCGCCTTAGAGAATTAAACAGAATTAATTTGACTTCAAATCTATCACTCTCGTTAGAATTAGAATGCGCTCATTTTTGGCAGAATTAAATTGACTTCAAATCAATCACGTCCGTGAAAATTAAAATGTGTACATTTTTGGTCGCGATATTTAACAGGATTGAAACGATAACAAACGTAAATCGGTAAAATAATCAATATTTGTAAATTTTGACGCATATATAACAAATAAAATTTCGCACGCAACGCGGGGGGAATCGAACGCATGATCTACGGGTCGCGAACCCAGCTACCTAACCATTACCCTAAACTCTGGAGATAATGGTAATACATTTTTTCCACTCAACCATACACAAATATTAAAAAATCTCAAGATAATTTAATTAAAAATAGCTTTCGAATTAAAAATGAATAAAATAATTATATAAAATTTTTCATATTTTTAATGTTCACTTTTACAAAACCTAAAACCAAAGAATTGATTGATATAATATAATAGGATATTTTATCAGTAGAATCAAAATTTTATGTGACAAAAAAATCTACTGTCTGTCGGTACTGGAGTATAATATATAGTACTATATGTATGTATTATATTATACTATTATAATATATAATTATACTATATATGTATATACTAAGATGCATTGAAATTGATGTAAATAAAAACATAAATTTATTTTGATAATGTCAGTTTTTTATAATATTTAGTTGCTTGACACTTAGAAATTTTATGATATGGATTGCTGTCCAGTCCCAGATCTGGACCAGACTAGATCGTCAAGACAATAAGAAAAAAAATTATTTTGATGGTCAAGACTAGACGGTCTAGACGATGCCAGATCTGAGCCAGATCTAACATCAGATTGTCAGAAAATTTTTCTACACGGGTTTTTAAAATTAAACAGTTATCAATTAAAATATTTTTATTAAATAGTCACTTATCCTTACGCGGAAATTTCACAAAATTAAACTTTCTATTTAACATATCTGATTTGTGATAATGTGAATTTATAAATTATAAGAAATTTCTTACATTTCATAAAATTACATAATAATTTTATACTTAATTTGTTAAGTAACAAGTTTAAGTGGTGTGAAATTTCTGTATGTAGAGAAGTGAATATTTATTAAGAACGTTTCGATTGAAAATTTATGGATTTCAAAAAATACATTAAAAAGTTTTTTTTTAATTAAAAATATTAAAGTTATAGTAATATTTTAATGAAATTATACAATTATTATTCAAACTATTTTTATTGCGCAAATAGTAATTTGTTAGAATGTAGGTGATCAACCTGTACGCGATTAGTAAATATTTAAAAGTAGTGAATAATTATAACTATTAATTGTCCTTAATAATTTTATATTCTGAGACTAAACAGAGAAAATAGAGGCTTCAATGTAGACTTCGAAAATTATTAAAAATTAAAAAATTAATTATTAAAATTAAGCAAAAACACAAAAAACATATTTTATGTCCATCATAAAATGAGAGGCATATGTTTCGCACATACGTGCCGCTCACAATGTGCGACGCATATGCTTCGAACGTATGTGCCTCGCACAAATGCGACGCATATGAACCGCAGTCAGCACGCACCGCGTGCCTCGCACGATTGTTACCTGAGATAATGAGGAAGCAAAGTGCTCAAACAATGAGCACAAAAAGATACAAATATAGTTAAATGGAATACCCGAAATCGAATTCACAGCTAGTTTACATCTTTTTTCTTAAATTATGAAAATATACTCATACATGCAAGAGCCTTAACATTCTAATGGAAACCAGAGATGAGTTGACATGTTTACAAAGGAATGCATTAAGGGCATGTATTACTTACCCGATCCCTACCTTACCGACATTATTTTCTCTGTATAACGCTACGTCTAGATTTATTGAGATATCACATTGAAAATGTCTATATTTGAAGCTAAAGCCTTAAGGTACGTTTGTCTAGTCTTAAATATTGACATTTAAAAAAACAAAATTTTTTCAAACATTTTTTTTTTATTTTTACAAAAATTCAAGACCAGACAAACATACATTAGTATGTTTTCTTTAATTTTGCTTCCTCATAGAGGAAGCTTTGTAGTGGTGACAAAATCCAGTTTCCTAAAAAAGGTTTTTTTGAACATATTTCAAGGGCAATATATCTAATTGATCATCTGAAAAAATATCCGGATGTATGTATATATATATGTGTGTGTGTGTGTGTGTGTGTCACGATCCTGCAATTTCTTGAAAACGCGTAGAGATAAATTGATGAAATTTTGCATACTTATTCAACTATATACCTTGTTGAATTTCTTTTAAGGGTTTCACAAAATATTTAATTTTAAAAGTTTTATGTACTTTTATAATTTTCGTAAAATTCATTTTTCCACTATAACTTCTCAAATATTGAAAATTTAAAGCTGGTGTAAGGGAAATGAATATTCCTTTCATCGAGACGAATCGATTGACCTATATGA
>UCOK01019897.1:0-20363 GCA_900474325.1 Synergus umbraculus
TCCTACGATGGAATAAAAACCGTCGTCTGCTACGTCTGGGGCAGCAGTGCGAAGGACAACAAAATATGAGTAAAATTGAGCTACAAATTAGAACACCAGATGTTAAAAAAACATGTTACTTGTTTATAATTATTATTTTTAAAATAATTAGACTTGCCGTGGACGAGTGAAAATGTATTTTTGGTGACTGGGAATAAAACAAGAAATTGACACACAAACAGCCCGCCATGTTAAACTGTAATACCGACGGATCTCACAACTTATGTACAATCTTATGGTTAAGAAGATCAGTGAATATGGCGACTCTTCTACAGGTGTCAAGTTCCTAATTATCAGTAACGAAAAATGTGTTTTTATTAGTCCGAGTTAAGTAAAATTATTTTTTTAATGAAATTGAAGTAGGTACAACGCTTTTTAAAATTTTATGTCCTGATATTCCGACCCACTTTATCCATACTTTGTTATTTTTCTCACTGTTGTCAACCGCATAGCAGACGACGCTTTTTCACTGAAAATTCATCTCGAGACAGTTTAAAAACACAAAATTATCTTCTTTTAGTGTAAAGTTTATTCGACAAGGTTAATTTTTGTTGCAGCGAATCTTTACCCTGAAATCGATGTAAACTTTATCCTTCGTTTTTTCTGTGAGACCATCTATTTGATTTAAGCTTTGATGTTACCATTGATCAAGAATTGATTTTCAATGCACGTTCTTGCAAATATGCTAGGAATGTATGACCTTCATGAACTTCGCGGGAAATTGTATAATCACATTATCAAGTCTGAGGAAATCGTTTGGAGGAATTTGAGATGCCGTAATATTCTCGAAGTGCGGATCCTGAGCGAAATCGAGAATGTGAAATATTACTTGAAACTATTGGATTATAATAATTCAATACTTATTGAATATAAACTTCAACGAACGTATTTAATGAAGACTGACTATTACGAGTGGAAATTGGTGACCTGTCTATCGAATCTTCAAGGAATTAATTGAAGCCTCATTCCAATGTTACTCTACCAACACCAGGATGTCTGGGCTGCTTGGCCATACGTTAAGGTGACTTTGATGTGTTCTTTGCAGAGTGTCTTGACTGACTTAAAGGTGACTTGTCCCGGAAGGAAGTCCTGGTCGCATTCACAGAGACTGCAGAAATACACGACAACCGAATAACATGCAAATTGAATACTCCCACGGCGAAGCTGCTTCAAAGCCTCAAAGACACGAAGCTTGCGATAGAAGCAAAACTATATTGCAGGGAAAAGGGGGTGTCGGTGTCAATAATGTAAATTTATATAAATTCTGATTAACATACTATAAGGAATGTAAAAAAGGTGAAAGTGAGAGTCAAAGTAGAATTGAAAAGTTACATAATCTCTCCCCAGATTATATGGAGGAAACGATGAAATAAAGTGCACGCTTCCACCCAATTTCGTGCAATTCCTACGAAACCCCAGTTGTACAATGAATGTGCTCAGTTATGAGAAGGTTTATTAATGGGGGTCGACGACGTCGCCGTCGTTGCAGTTTCCGCTCTCTCCGCAAACGACATTGAAACTACGAGGCAGTGACGAATGTCCAGATATAGGCAACGAACTTTTAGAGGGAAGCGAGAAGAAAAGGCCGCAGAATTTAATGAAATTATCCGCTGAGGTTAATGCGTAGTCGATCTCGCCCGACGTAATTATCTGAATTGAGATTTATCGAAGGCTATTATTACACCGATATTGCGAAAATCGAGCCTCGCTCTGATAGAGGGATGAAAGCAGGCGATTTACTCTGTGTGCTGAAATCATCCTTTATATATTGATTAGCAAATAAGCCTGGATATTTAGATAATTTATCATCAATGTTTATTACCGAGTTCTTTAATTTATTATAACAAGAACAAAAGCGCGCTCCACGTGCGCATTTCTATTCTTTTTCAATATTATATAATTCATTATTTTTTATTTCTCTAATCTCTTAAAACCTATGTTAAACTTTGTGAAAATCTCTAAAAATTCCTATAAACCTTTTGAAATTCCATGAAATCCTTTAAAATTCTCACAAAATTATTTAAATATCAGAAAAATCTCTCGAAATCACTTCAAAGTATTAGAAATCTGATAAAATTCCTTAAAACCTTATAAAACTCTTACAAAGCTTTCAAAATCCCTTAAAATTTCACGAAATATCCTAAAATCCCATATAATTCTACAAAATCGTTTTAATATCCTAAAAATCTCTTGAATTTCGTAAAAATAATTTAAAAATCATGAAAAATGCACAAGAAAACCTACAAAATCATTAATCTCTTGAAATCCATGTTAAGATTAGTGAAAATCTCTAAAAATTTCTAGCAAACTCTGAAAATTTCTAAATTAACTCTTAAAATCTCTTAAAATCATTAAAGATATCATCAAATTCCATGAAATCCTTAAAACTATTACAAAATATTTTAAAAATCATAAAAAGCTTTTGAAATTTCTCAATAAAATTCTACGATATCATTTAAAATCCCATGATCTCCCATGAAATCTTAAAAAAAATTCCATAAAATTCCTATTCTTTTCAATGTATTTTGAGTTTAGACTCGTGACAAAATGATTATTAACGAAACCAAGTTCAAAATTTCAAATTCATCTTTTTAGAATAGATAATATAATAATATAATAATATGGAAAATTCTGCTGACAAATACATATTATAAATTGTCGAAAAAAGTCTTCTTTCATCCGAGACTCGTTATTTTCTTCCACCTGACAAACATGAATGACAAAAGGAATGAAACATGTTCGAAAGAAAAATGTTATCATCACTTTCTTTGATCTATCTATGAATTTTCCAAATATCGTATCGTGCAAAGTTTCAAACCTTCATAAAGGAGCGGAAGATTAAAGTCGGAAATTCAAGACCCCGTTTGGAGAAAATGTTGGGGTGAATGATTGTATCGAATTTATTGTGAAAGTTTCAAGGATTCAGGAGACCTTTTCTTTCGCTGGCGGATACCCAACCGTTGCTTCCGGTTAACGTTGTCTTCTGAAAAGGGCCAGCAGCAACAGAAAACAAACGCTCGCATTAAGCCGTCATAAGCTTATTCAGGTCGTCCCCCTATATGTAATCTCGCCCAGTGATTCGGAAACCGTAATTTCTTTTGTGCTTGCGGCTGAAACAAAATAGCGTCGCCATGAATCCAATCAGGGCTCGGGTTGTACTACTTCAAATCGTGGACTGAAGTTCGAGTTGATTCGTGGTCGTTCGTGCATGTAGGGAAATTCGAAAACAACCCCAAGGATTCAATTGTAATTCACCTTCCAGCACTGATCCCACATGACTCCGGTCAAATAAATATTGCTTTTCAAAATGTGCTCTCAGAATTCTATACAAAATATCATTAGGGCTCTAATTTAGACGTAAATTTTGTAAATTAAAGTTTATAGTTATAGAAGTTTATAAAGATTTTCTATGAAGATTTTAAGCTTAAAATTGCAAAATTTTTTTGATTCATAAGGTTTTTTTGTTTTCAATGAAACCATTTCTATTCTTTATCTCAGTAACCATATTTTCACGTTGTTTTTTTTACGCTGTCATGCTTATTCAGCTATATTTGCTGTCTTGATCGCTAAACATCTTTCCTCATTCCATGCAACATGTTTTTTTATCCAGGTTGTGATAAATTTAGTGATAGATAAGAAATCAAGATTAAAAAATAGCAGGCTTTAATGTTTCGCATGATCCATGTGGAAAGCGCCTTTTTTTCAATTTTTAAGGCCATGCTTTCAATTCCTACCTTACCGACTTTAATTTTTTCAAATACCTCACTTTAAAACTTGAAAACTTGAAAACAAACAAGGAAAATGCATATTAGCGAGTAGATAAACGTTCATTATCGTTTTCTTTATGTTTATCTGCTACGAACAATTAATTTTAATTGTTGGTTTTTAAATGTGATGCCTAAAAACCTGAAATATGGTTACAAGCGACAAGTCACGTAACTTAAATATGGCTTTAATAAGAAGACACTAGAATGACCCTGATAAGGCCTGAAAAAACATACACAAGTTGAAATCAGTGAAAAAATATTTGTCATATGAAAATATTTAAATGAAGCACTCATTGAAAGTATACAGTTTTTTCCTGCATTTCTGTTCGGGTTTCATTAATCAACGTATTGAGGAAAAGAAACTCCGTCGAAACCTGACTATATTTACAGTATGATACTTAATATATTAATAGGAATTATCCTTTTTAATGCCATTGGTATTTACGTGGAATGTGGACCTCCAGATCATGCAAAACAAATAGTGAGTTGATTTATTTTATGCAATTTTCTCTTCTTTTCTTTTCTATCAGGAAATTTTATATTTTTTCATTTTCCAATGTATGCTACGTTCAAGGAATATATAATATAATATTTTATAATCACATAATGTTTGCAGAAAAGTATAGTTGAAGATGAGGGTTATTATTTTGAAGAACATTATATCACAACCGAGGATGGCTACATTATCACAGCTTATCGCTTATTTAGTCATAATGAATCTCAAGTAAAGAGACCAGTAGCTCTTTGCGTTCATGGAATAATGGGAAGTGGAGTTGATTGGGTTCTGAATGGACCAAAAGTTTCAATAGGTATAAAAAGGGAAAAATATATTAATATATGGACATTTGTTTTTTCATAAACGAGACCAAACGTTATCAGCTTATCATTTTTCAAAATTCAAATACTCATAACTTTATAAAAGAAAAATTATTCTCTGGAAATCACTAAAAAACCTAAATTTTTAAATATTAAATATTTTTAATATACTTATCACTTTTTGCAACCCTCATAAAAAGTGAGAACATTTATTAATAATTTTTCTTTCATGTGGGAAATAGCAACAAACTTGCTGTATTAATTATTTTATATAACATAGAATATCTATATTTTAAACATGTAATCGAAAGCGTGTTTGTTCTGTTTTAAAATATCATATTTTATGATTCTTTTCCCATCAGAGGTTTTATTACAAAAATTTCATTTTTATCGGAATAAAAGTTGCATGATACGAATTTTAAAAACAACCAATTTTCCGAAAATAATATATAGACTGTTATATTAATAAAAACTGTTTCTCAACATTTTATAAACAAAATAAATACTTAGTCTGTTTCTGTTATAAAAAATAAGCAATCGATTCCATGCATTTCAACATTATATACAATGATCTTTTTAGAATAGTAAAATATACATGTTTTTACAGCCTTCCTCTTAGCTGACGCAGGATATGATGTGTGGTTATTCAACGCACGTGGCGTTGTGAATTCAAAGAAACATGTTAAATTTTTGGAATCAAGTTACCAATACTGGGATTTCAGGTAACATTACAATAAAATTTGGTACATTGTTAAGCTACTTTGCATACGATTTTTTATTTTATACGATTTTTTTATAAAAATGTTGTTTCTGTCTTTCACAATCAAGCGGCCATGAAATTGGTTTTTATGATTTGCCTGCTACAATCGACTATGTTTTAAAAACTACTGGACAACCCGATCTTTTTTATGTGGGATTCTCTCAAGGCGGTGGAATATTGTTTATATTGGGATCTCTAAAACCTGAATACAATAAAAAAATACGTGTAGCAGCACTTTTAGCTCCAGCTGTATATCTTGGAGGGCTGAGTGGCGTTGTACATTATCTTTTCCAATTTTCTTATCCTTTATCGGTAAGTTTCAATTAATTTCTAGTTCATTCTTAAACTTTGATCTCATGATCTGCTTTATCAGTTTTTCTATCATCATTAAATGTGTATTAACTGAAAATAGTTCATTTTTATCAGTCATTTTTAGAAAAAGTTGGACACTTCGAGCTGTACCCTTCTACTTCTTTATGGAGGGTTGTGACAAATTTTCTCTGCAACGAGCACGCTGTTACACAATTTCTATGTTTCCAAGCACTATTTTCACTTGCTGGCGATGGGACTGAGGAAGCAGATCCGGTAAGCGTTTGGAAATTCTTTTAAATTGGAATAAAAGACATAAAATAGAATCAGAAATCATTATTTCGCAGGCAAGTTTCGCTAAATACTTGACATACTTCCCAACTGGAGTTTCTACTAAACAATTCTTTTATTATGGGTTTTCAAATCTCAATCCTGGTAAGTGTTTATATACCAAAAGTCGAAAACAGGAGGAAATCATAATCATGTATTCTCATAACCAGTATTATTTTTATTGCAATAATTATAGGTCATTTTCGTCAGTATGACTATGGAATAAAAGAAAATTTACGAAAATACAATTCACCAGTGCCTCCTGAGTACCCTGTACATAAGACAGATATTCCAGTGGCTATTTTCCAAGGTCTTAACGACATTATAGTTACAACTCCAGTAAGTAAAGTAAACATTATAAATTAGTATTTCGCAAATTATTATATGTACTATAAAAGCTTTTATCTTCATCCAGGATATTGATTTACTTGTAAAGAGGATACCTAATCTTATCTACAGAGAGTTAATAACAGGAAAAAAACTTAATCATATGGATTTAATATATGGTCTCGATATGCCAAAACTCGCTTATCACAAAATTCTGACCTTGTTTGAAACGTATCATAAGAATGAAACATTAAGTAATACCTAAATATTATTGTATACTTTGACATTGACCCTTAATATCAGTATAAAATAGATACATGGCACATCCTAGATATGAATTAAACCTGAATGTAGTTGGATAATTAAATTAAATTTTACGAGCTTATTTAAGATATTTGTTTATATTTGTTTACTGTTTATCAGGGAAAAACATCCAGTGACCTTCGATAGTTATCCAGCTTTGTGAAGATGATTTTTATCTGTCTTTGTTTACTTTTTAATGACAGCAATATACGGCTTTGAAACATACTTAGCAAATATTTTATTAAAACATGGATACTACGCGAAGGTATTTAAAGAAACCGCTTCAAAATCGAAGGAGAGTTCATTCTTGCACTTTTGCATTTCGATAATTAACATATTAAATAAATTACCGAACATTTTTTGGTCTTGCTATGATACTGAATATATTAATTGTAATTATCGCCTTTAACAGTATTAATATTTACGTGGAATGTGGACCTTCAGATCCTGCAAAGCAAGTAGTAAGTTTAGTTAGATTGATTTTACAATTGACTGTTTTAATACCAATCATTGTTTAGTGATATAATAACTATTGTCAGAAAAGCATAGTTGAAGATGCTGGCTACTATTTTGAAGAACATCATGTCACAACGGACGATGGCTACATTATCACAGCCTATCGCTTATTTAGTCATAATCAGTCTCAAGTAGAGAGACCAGCAGCACTTTGCGTCCATGGAATATTCGGAAGCGGAGTTGATTGGGTTATCAATGGACCAAACGTGTCACTAGGTATAAAAAGGAAAAATATAATAAATAAATGAAGCAATATATAATTAATTATAATATATTATTATAATATATAATTTTTTTACAGCCTTTCTTTTAGCTGATGCAGGATATGATGTGTGGTTATTTAACACACGCGGCGTTTTCAATTCGAAGAAACATGTTAAATATTTGGAATCAAGTTACCAATACTGGAATTTCAGGTAAAATTAATTTATAAATGTTTAAATATATAATAATTGTTTTTTCTGTCTTCCACAATCAAGCGGCCATGAAATTGGTTTTTACGACTTGCCTGCAACAATAGACTATGTTTTGAAAACTACTGGACAGCCTGATCTATTTTATGTGGGATTCTCGCAAGGTGGTGGAATAATGTTTATAATGGGATCTCTAAAACCCGAATACAATAAAAAAATACGTGTAGCTGCACTTTTAGCTCCAGCTGTATATCTTGGCCGCTTGACTGGCCTTCTAGGAACTCTTTCTAATCTTTCTTATTATTTCTGGGTGAGTTTTCAAGTCTATCATTTTATCAGATTATAAGTAAATGTGGATTAATTGATTAAAAATGTATAGCTTTTAGGAATCCTTAGAAAAAATGGGACATTTCGAGTTGTTTTCTGAAAGATCTTCATGGAGGGTTCTGACAAATTATCTCTGCAATGAGCACGCTGTTACACAATTTCTATGTTATAATTTTCTATTTTCAATTTTTGGGGATGGAAATGAAGAGAAAGATCCAGTAAGTGTTTAGAAATTCCATTTAATTAAATATAATTCTTTGGGACTGTAATCAATTAATATTATTAATATATATATATTAATATATTATTAAATTTCACAGGCAAGTTTGACTAAATACTTAACTTATTCTCCAACTGGAGTTTCGACTAAACAGTTCATTTTTTATGCTAATATATATCGTAGTCCTGGTAAGTATTTAGATCCTCTATTTATTGCCACAGTCGAAGAGGAACCATTATAAATTATTATAATAATTATTGTTACATATACTTAGGTCATTTTCTCCAATGTGACTATGGAATAAAGGAAAATTTACGAGTATACAATTCATCAGTGCCTCCTGAGTACCCTATACATAAGGCAGATATTCCTGTGGCTATTTTCGAAGCTCTTAATGACATTGTAATTACAAGACCTGTAAGTAAATTTTCCCATTTCCATTTTGCAAAAATTATTCTATACTATAATAGATTTTATTTATTTTCTTCCAGGATGTTGATTTACTTGTAAAGAGGATACCTAAAGTTATCTACAGAGAGTTGATAACTGGAAAAAAACTCAACCATATGGATTTAATATATAGCCGCAATATGCCAAAACTCGCTTATTTCAAAATTTTGGATTTGTTTGAAACATATCGAAAGAATCAAACATCAAGTCGGACATAAATACTTTGTAATAGTAATTACTATTACATATACATTATTAAATATAATTTCACTGCAATATCAATATTTTACTGTAACTAGAAGCTCAACACGTGCGCGTAGCGCACGATTATTTCTTTAATTTCTTACAACTTCAAGTTCTTTGAATTCCTTAAACTTCCTTAAAAAGCTCTTAAAAATTCATGAAGTCCTTTTAAAATTCAACTAAATTTTTTAAATATTATACATATCTCTTATAATCCCTTTAAATTTATAGAAACCTCTTAAAATCTTTTTAAATTACTGGAAATTCTTACAAGGCTTTTAAAATCCTTTAAAATTCCACGAAAATATTTATAAATATTCTTTAAAATTTCTTCAAAGTTTCTTAAAATCCTTTATAATGTAACAAAAAACTTCAAAATTCCAGAAAATTTTTAAAAAACAATAAAAAATCTCGTAAAATCCTTTAAAACTTCATGAGAAACGTTAAAATTCTTTAAATACATAAACATTTCATGTGCATTAAGTTCTGAAGAGCTTTTTACAAGTTTTAACTTGGATTTCAAGACATTTATAATTTTAATCGTTTTTGTAGATTTTTAAGGGATTTCCATAGGTTTTTGGCAGTTTGAAGAACTTTTAACGAATTTTAATGTATTTCGAAGGTTTTCCCGACATTTTTTTGCACCATTAGTTTGTTTTTCTACTTCCAACTTCAAGTCATTCAAAAACTAATCAGGTTTGCAACAACTTTTTTAAGATAGGATAAAATATCATAATTTATATATTCATTGGAACAGAAACCCCAAACATTTTTTTTATTCACTTGTGTTACAATTAAAATGCATATTGAATTTTGAGTCCAGAACTTAGCTCAAAACCTTCAAAAGATGACTTCATATTTATGTTTATGTTCCGTCTGGCTAGTGGTTAAATGTTGGCGCCAACCGGTGCCCACCAAAATGTGGTTCCATGTGCATTTTCGTGTAGTATGGGTCATGTACGTGCAAACGTGCCAAAACAAGCATGCTGAAGGATTGTGGCGCAAGTTTCGTGCTCTTAGGCAACCGTCGTGACGAGCGAAGCAACACGTTGCACGAAACTTGAACTATTTATCAGAAGCTTGGAGAGCAAGGACAGCAACGGGACTTTCTGAACACAGGGATGAAGATTGAAGTAGAAATTTTGCTTGTAACTGTTCTTGTAGGTCTGCAGACGTTAGCTATGATGATAATACATACTGCAACAATGCGCGAACTGCGTGATGCCAACTTGGGCAATTAGTACACGACATTATTTGTCGACGTTTCCGTTTCTCCGTTGCTAAAGGGGTTTCTCGGCAGTTCAGAGAATATATATATATATATAGATCTTGCGAACCAATTCAATTCTGTGTGCATTGTTCAATGATCGCGCTTTGGTGGATAAATAGAAGCTCCATCGATCTGCAGAAAGACAAGGCACTATTTGTGTAATGATTAAAATTCTGATGATTCAATAAGTAACATATTATATTATCTACTCTCTAAATTTGAATCAGTGAAAATTTCACTGATTTAATTAGTGATTAAGCATTTCACTGATCAATTCAGTAATTAGTCCACTGATTATCAGTAAGTTCTTACTAATTTAATTAGTGAACCGATATAACCTTTATAAATTTCATAATAAAGTACACTTAATATTTTTGGAAATCAAATTCCAATTTCAATCTGTAAATTCAGTAATTGTGGAAATTTTGAATTCATAAAAGGTGTAAACGCGAACCACGACGCGAATACTATAAAAAATTGAAAATTTTCTTTAGCACATATCGATATTGCTGTAGAAAATGTTTAATTTTTAATTAAATTAAGAAGGTACAAGTGCTGCCAACTATCGGTCCACATTATCCCTTTGTACTGATTAAATCAGTGACTTTTGTAACCGGATTCTAGCTATTTTTGAATCAGTAAGATTTCACTGTCAATCAGTGACTTCTCACTGATTCAGATTTAGAGAGTACTTTATGAGAAACTTTATAAGAATTCATTGCCGTTTTTATTACTTCAATCAATTTTTCTTTAAGCGAAGAGTTTATCAAGAGATTGACAATGAGGAATGTAAAGTCGATGACCTTTTGAAAGCTTTGATTTTTCCCTGTAATGAAAGTCTGCCCTTTTATACTTCAGTTTCCCCGAGAACGTACAATGCCTAAGAATCGAATGCTATTAAAATCTTCAGATAGGTCTCAGCAATAAAGAATAAAGCACAAAGGACTTGGTAGCAGTTCCATCCAGAAGAAAAAGATTACTGTATTCCTCGTTTTCCACCGGGAATATATATATATATATATATATATATATCGATAGGTAGTCGTAATGCAATTCTCGTGCAAAATTACGCACAAGAGTGAGACTTCAATGCGGGGCATTGTATCCCTCGGGAGATGAAACGAGCGCGTAACTACATTTCTAACTCGATTTCTGACTGCGATCTTTTGATAGCCCTAAACTTGAAACACTGGGGGTGACTTGGCTGGTGATGAAGATTCTCGTGAAGATTTCTGTCAAAGCGTTTAGCTCGGATCTCCGCTTTGCATAATTTCTACATTTACGATTAATCCTGCAATTAGAACGACATGGCATGAAGTGATGAATTAAAAGTTTAATTTTAAAGGAAAAAAAGAACGAATGGAATTGAATACTCAATTCAATACTCGATTCGATACTCAATTTCAGTTTGACGTTTTAATGAAGAGATGTAAACGGTAGTCAAAGTTTCTGCTTGAATGTAAAATAATTATTGTGTAATTAAATATTATGAGCCCTAAAGCAAGAGACTTATTACACTAGGGAAAAGGGAATACGGGTAAAGTCTACACGATCAGGATCCACGTTTTATTCATGACCAAAACCTCGAAGGATCACGCCTTGCTATAGCCCGAAGCAACAATTTCTTGAATAAACAGTACGAAGCAAGACGAAGTCACGCTCTCAATCTCTCTCTCTTCTCTTTCTTTGTAGACTTCGCCATCCCCTTCGGTAAACCTGATTTCACGAGGTAATAATTATACACACACCCCAGGGTTTATACACACACAAACTCTATAATAGGGTGACAGATGTCAATGTAAAGTACGTGTACGTCAGATTCAGAGACAGTATATTATTACAAGTGACTATATTTTGAAATACTGTCAACTGATACGAAACACAAGGGAATATTTATTAAAAGATTAGAATTTTGAAAATTGGAAGTTAAATATTTAACTCTTGGAGGTTCACTTATTCTAGCTTTATAAACATCTTTTTTCATTTTTTTACGCTTGCCTCACTATTCTACCTTCTCATTCTTCCTGCAAGTGGACTCTTCATCTTTGTATTTTCTCCAGTCCTCCACCGCTGTTTGCTTTCATCTTTTAACGTTTCCTCTCATTTTTGTTGAAGTAGGTAATCACGGATGTCATTTTCTTGTATCTCATCCACTAAATATTTGAAGCTCAGTCTGCGAAATAATAAAATCTCCTCGCTTCTATATAAATAATAATAATTATTGGGATATTTTACATTGTTTTAGATATAACATAAAATCGGACTTAACGAATTGGGAAATTTTGAATTGTGTCGATTATAAATTCTTCTCTTCATCCTAAACTAACAGAATGACTTTATCTCTCGAAAACAAGAGCAGATTCCTAAACTTAAGATTCCAGCATTTATACCAGCATGTTTGGTATTCAAGTTAACGAAGTTAGCCACAGAATTCTGCTCAGACTGATCGTCTGCTCGGTTTGAATAGAAATTGCTTGAAATTATCTTGTTTCTCGTAAATTAATGCAGGTTATTCAGTAGCGTAACAATGAGTCTGCATTACGAAAATGAATATTAAATCTGTTCCACGCTTGTTTACGCTACAATCATTCGATCGAATTACATAACTAGAGGTAAATTCCATTTATGTATAATTTACGTTTTACAGACGGCTGAATTCGAAGAGTTACATTAAAACTATTTCTGACTTTAAAAATATTAAACTGAGGCACACAATGTTTCTCTCATTTAGCAAACATTATTGTAAAGTAAAAGAAACAATTTTAAGCAGTTTGGCTGGAAAAACTGGCAGATAATGCATGTAATAAACTGTCGGCCTTTAAAAATTATAGCCCTTTAAAAACCCTATACGCATGTTTGTTAATGCACTGCATTAAAACTGCGTGCAGCTCATTAGATTCTACGTCGTAGAATCGAGAAAACGATAAAGTGCCACGAATGGTCAGCAGTAAATTCATATTAAACGTGAAATCGCGATTATTATTTCAAACCGCGAGGCACGAAAACATTTTTTGCATGCTCTAAAGAAGTTTCGCATTTTCAGAATTCTGCTGCGATAAAATGAAATTTACTTGAAGTTAGAACTCAAAAATGTTCAAACCGAATTCTGCAAACATAATTATGTAATACTCTCGTAATCATGGTCAATAAATTAATACCGAAAGCAGCGAGTAGCAATATTTGCTTAACTGAAACAAACAATATTTACCCACGTATAATTTGGATTTAGAGTATTCCAATGTGGATTTAGTAACCCGAAATCTAAATTTAATTTGCATATATTAATTAATTCTGAGGATTCTAAAGTTACGTAAAAACCAGGCATGTATCAACCTAAGGGGTTATTTTAATGCGCCCCCGACAAACAATGGAAATGGGTTAAATTGGATACTGATACTGCAATGATGCTATGAGATTTTCTACTTCGACTAATTAAATGTTGTTCATGGTACTATATTAAAGCTTTTCGGGAAACAGAGGTTTGAAATTGAATATCTCGTAATTCGGACACTCGCAATAACTTATTGTTCCATCAATTCGATTAGCTCTGCCGCATGATTCGAAATGATTTACAATTAATGGATTTTCGTTAAATATGCAGTAATACAAAAACGAATATTATAACTATATTAGATTAATATTATATCCATATTTTGCATAAATGTGATCTCAATATTACGTAAAACTCTCGTATTTTCTTGGCACATTCAGAAAAAGGAGATGGCTCAAAACGAAAGGAGCATGAGATATAATAAAGAGAGAATGAGAGGAGGTGGGGGGGGGGTTGGGGGGGGAGGCAACAAGTGAATGAAGAAGTGAAGAACGAGATGGAAAGAAGGATTCAAGTTCTTGTTTTATCTATGGAGATATAGTCTGCATCTCTATATGTATGAAGACGGCTTATAGACCAGCAAGGAAGGAACCTTTTTCTTAAGAGGTGCTCCAAGGATGCACCAGGTGCTGGATGATCGCGTAAAGGCCCCTCGTTAAAGTGTGCGTCTCTTTACAGAGAAATCGTTAAGGGACACTATACCGCATCGTCTTCTAAAATGAACTCCCATTTTCCTCCCACGATTGGTACTTGGCGGAAATTGGATGACAAACTTTTCGTATGTGTTCTACATTCTGTATCAGTGGAACGTGAAAATTTCAAAATGGAATTCACTTCTCTTGAAATAAGCGAAAATAAATTACAGCTAGTACAGGAGTTTTATAACTGATTCCATATCTTCAGCTAAGAGCTTCTTCCAACATATCTTCTTCTAACAAGATATTTACTGTTTCAGTAATAAATTCACTTCTTTCTTCACTACATCCAGCTGAAGAAAATAAAAATTTCTAAGTGTTTTGACACCAGCTGCCATTGCTTTGGCTTGATTTCACTCGAGTATGCTTTTATACCTCGAGGGTAGATTTCTTATTTTTCTTTCATATTGGTCCCAACAAAGACTGCCTTCCCTTTAGTAAATCGCATGTAATGAAATATCGTCTCGACGACGGTAAGTGATATTTCTCACGTGCATAAAGCCACATTTTCTAGTAACGAGCGTATGTATGTAGCTTTATCTCAGCATGATACGATGTACGACCAAGCGCCATGTTTCTTCGTGCAACCGTTTCTTTCTGGAGTTCGTATCCATACCCTACCTACGTGCACTGTATATTTCGTTTGTTTTTTTTCATTTTTTTTTTAATATCGATCGTCCTTGCTCTCGCGGGACACCGAGGAACAAACAGGGTTAGCAGTAGTTTGCTCACGTTTCGGTCACCCCCTGAAGGTGGAAAAACTTAGAAGGGGTGGGGTCGGGAGAGAGTTGCAGTTGCACGCGTTGTGCGAGATTGGCGCTTTCTCCAACCCTTCGCTTCCGCCTGGGGAACGAGATTCGACGTCATCCATGTACGTGCAAATCGCTCATATATAATTCGAGATTGACATGGTTAACCTCTATGATAACGCGGATCGTTGGTTATCAAACAAGTCTAACTGACACTTCACGAGAGAGAGAATGCATTTCCAAATCAGTGATTCTCTCCTATCACGGTGTAAAATCAATTTTAAATAATAGAAGATATGTTCAGTCTCCTCTTTAATAATTACCTATCAATCATATTTAAATTGCTTATTTTTTAATGATTTTTAATTTTGCTTCCTCATAGAGGAAGCTTTGTGGTGATGACAAAATCCAGTTTCCTAAAAAAGGTTTTTTTGAACATATTTCAAGGGCAATATATCTATATCAATATATCTATGTAATATGATGATCTGAAAATATACCTAGTTGAATTTCTTATAGGGGTTTAATAAAATATTTAATTTTACAAGTTTTATATACTTTTATAATTTTTGTAAAATTCATTTTTCCACTATAACTTCTCAAATATTGAAAATTTAAAACTGATGTAAGGAAAATTAATATTCCTTTCATCGAGACGAATCGATTGACCTATATGATTAATGCATTTCATTAAAAAATAAGGAAGTTATGTTTATTTATAATTTTGAAAGTCAATTTTCTGCTCTAAGTGTTCAAATAATCAAGATTTTCAGTTGACGTAAGGAAAATGAATATTATTTATGTCGAGACGAATCGATTGACCTGTATGATGAATGAATTTAATTGAGAAATAAGAAAGTTATGGTCAATTGTAATTTTCGAAAATGAATTTTTTGAATATAACTTCTCAAGTAATTAAAATTTAATGCTGATGTAAAGAATACTTTTTTATTTGCTTACAGGAAGCAAAGTGCTCATTGAATGAGTACAAAAGTTGATACAACTTGACAGCTAGTTTAATTAGTATAAACAAACATTTGAGACTGGGTGAGAAAACGAGAGTAAGAAAGTGATATAGAGTACATGATGGTTGTCCAGATTGTCGAGAATGATTGGGGTGAAAAGGAGCGAATCAGTGGAAAGAAGATTGCGGAAAGCATGAAATTAACTTAAACTCACATTGCTCACCCTTTTTAGCTTTTTACCATCCTCTCCACGCAGACTGAATGTAAAATCGTTCGTTTTATGACGCCTATCCCGTTACAACGAAAGAATTTCTCCTTCTTGTGTATTGTACATGTCGAGAGAAGAATTTTTATACCCTATTTAGTTTTAATCAAAACTGCTACCTGCAATTTCGCCAAGCTTTTGAATGTTCCTTTTATTCTCGTCGGACCTGTAAAGCAGTACATTCATTTTTTTTTCCTCCAAAGGTATTTCATTATTTTCTTGAGATGAAATAAATTCTCCCTTGCACTTAAAAATTATACACTTACACTTAATACAATTATACTAAAATAAGTATAATTTCCCGTGATTTGCTTAAATTGATTATTTGACAAGTGTTGAAGATCTTTACTGAAAACTTGAAGCGAATGATCAAACGAAATTCGTTAAAATAGTCGTGGTGACGAAACCTCAGTCGTTGGGAAACTTCGTGCTATTCACCCCGTTATGCTCCGCTTGGAAGCACTAAGTGGCTCCATTCCAGAAAGTGAATCGCTGAATATTAATTAAAGTGGAAGGGTGAAAGAGCGAGTGAGAGTGAGAGAGAAAGATAGAGAGCTCCGGATTGAAATCCTACCCCGAGGGAGGACAGAGTGCAGTCGTACGTAGTATATTCTCAGTTTACGTAGTGATACACGAACCTACATGGGACTGGGTGCGCTCGTTAGCATTTCAATTTTATTCATTTGCCTGAAGGTAGAACGAAAAACAACCAGTTTCCACATCCACAGTCACGAAACAAATCCCAAAAGTTATCGTTTTTGGCCCTGCCAACATTGCAAGGATGTACCTGATTCCATGGAAGTTGGAAGGTTCTCTACAATTTTCCAGCATCCACTTCCATTGGAGTGATTCTCTGTTTCCTTTTACAGGAAAAATACCTGGAAATTCTACGATACGTTAACCCGGCATACACGAGAATGGTAATGTACCAATACCACGAATGGCGGATTCTCTGCAAAGCTTTTGCTGTCCCCCCAACATCCAGTTCGAATAGAGTTGGACCGGATTCAAAAATCCGAGTTCCATTTGAGCAGAATGTGGACGTCCAAACCACGGCACGTATCATCGGTTTGTCCTTGTGGGGTTTGACCCCACCCCGTCTAGGGGATAACAGAAAAAAGGAAATTGAAGAGCAAGCGAAATCCCGTCGCTGCTATCTACGCACGAAGGAGCAAAAATTGGCCGCAATCTTTGTACCGATTACGGACAATTACCGACGAGATTGCTTCCGGGCCATCTGCTTTTGTCTCCTTTAATGCATTTATCTCTTGGCCACTGTATGAAAAAAAAAACGTGTTGAAAAACTTCATCTCAAGGAAAAAATATTAATACAAATAAATAATTCATTTAATTTTAGTAAAAGCTATACTTTTTTACACTTTGCGCTAAGCTTTACCTGAATATTTCAAGCACAACATATTTTCTCTCGGCAACATTTATTTTATCGCATTTTTCGAGCAAAGCTTCTGGAAAAGCTTAATTTACACAGAATCTATTTGTGCATCCAAGTTTGCAGAGGAAGAAATCGGGCTGTGGCAATACGATTGAAAATTGAAGAATAACGATCACCTCGTATATAAAATAAACCTGAGCGAAAAACTCAAGGCAGAGTGCTGTAGAAGTTTGAAAAAGGCCCTTCGTGTAATGGCTCTCGCATTTATGATTCGCGCCTTACGAAGGCGAAAAAGAGAGTTCAGAAGTGAAGGGTGAAAAGGCATGAAAAATTGAGTGGCACTTCGCGATACCGTATAGTATATTGAAAGTATTCAAGAGTTCCCGTTGCAAGTTCCTAAGAGAAAGCAGAATGACTTTATATATATTTCTCGATTAATTCATTGAATTAACGAATTCGACTTGCATTAGTTCAAAGCATCGCCATTAGATGGCAAAATAAGAATCTCCCACAAATGGCAAGTAATCAAAAAATGAAAATGCGTCAGGGTCGTTTTATTTCTCCTGCTGGATAAGGCTTGAAGACTGACAACTTTAAGGCATCTTTGAAGTTTATCACGACCCTTTTCACCGCTCCTTTCATTCCTGAAAGGCGCTACTTTTGTCGTCGACTCATATTTTCCATAAACAGCACACTTTCTCGACAATGGTACGAGTAACTTAAAGGGAAATCGTTGGAAACAAAGCGGGATTTGCCGTGATTATTAAACGAACGATGCGAGACTGAGGGAGACTCGACGGAAGCTGTTCTCCTGTATTATCCGAGGATGCAAACTGCGCGTGCTAGCGTATGCAAACGAGTGTTTTGATCGTACCTGAGAGTACTGGAAGTGAACGTATTCGGAACAATGCCTCGAATAGAAAACTTCGTTCTGCAGCGACGATGCCCGTCGTCTCTATAAGGATAGACCACGATTCTCATTTCGCGCCATTGCGCATAGCTATTGTCTTTTTAGATTGAACAAAGGAGAACCAAAATTGACGGCAGTTCGATGAGGAGGAATTTCATCGGTTGCAGAGTCAGTCGAACCACAGAATTCTACAAATACCCAATTCCTTACTCGAGAATTATATACAGGAAAAGCTGAACCCAGCAAGATAATTCAAAAGATGCAAAGATTTTCAAAAATAAAATGATATTACAACACGATAGCTCGAAATAATTGATGTTCTTTTAAATTAATGGGTTTTTTTTTAGTGTTAATGCTCTAAACAGCCAGGAGCGTTTAGCACTCCAGGAATATGGCTCTTTTGATATTGATGATGCCCAGAAGGAGTGTTGCGAAGAGCCTGCGGGTTAATTACCCGGTTGGCTTTGAACCATATTCAAGTCCATATTCTGACGTCTATAACTGACTGAGGGAGACTTCCTAATGATGGTGTGTTGAGGATACCATTTTTGTTCCACTGCTTCCAAATCTGTCCAGTACAACAGAGACCATGATATAATCACAAGCTGTCAAAAGTCTAACATCCATTTTATAAGCATATACCCTGAGTGATTGACTTAGACAGGAGTATCGAACATCCATAAATAATTCCTTAAATAATCGAGAAACGAATCTGACCCAGAAAACTGACTGGAAATTATTGGACTTATCAGACTGATTGTATCAATATCCAGTAATTTACTTGAACACAAGAAAAGTTTCAAGGAGCTTTATATTTCATCTCTGAAACTGTGTCGGCTGAAAGCTTAAACTCGAGAAAGCCGGGTGCTTATTTCACCCAATCGGAAATTCGTTTATAGTGAAATGGAGCTTTCGGCTTCTTCTCGAGTCCCTCAGGAAGGTCTAGAGGCTCTATTAACTTCAATTACGTGGTCGAAGTACTGGTTCATTGTTAGCGGCGTTCTACTGAGAGAATTCGAGCACTAGGGGCGCATATACTCGCAAATACCACCCCTTAGCCACCTCTCGTCTTGTTTCCCCCTCAACCCTGCCACCGTCTGTAAATACCGTGCGTACGTGCATCCCACACACCAACTCCTCTACACGACCAAGTATCGCGAAAGCTCGGTCCTCACGGTGCCATTAGCGGGCTAATCTTAATGGAGAAGGGTCGTATAGTGCAGCAAAAGGAAAAGCTCTATATGAGGGCTCCCAGGATACGATGCGTTTTAGCAGCCATCGAGATGTTTCGGCATTCCGTTTTCAGCGTTTAGAAGCTCAAACGTAGAGACTTAAATACCATCAGGCGAATCCTTTCTCTCTCAATTCAGGCAAATGACTCAAATCCAAAAAAAAAGCTCGAACATTGCTCCTCGGAATGTGAAAAAACTCTAGGACGCTTTAATTATTTTGGATCCTTCAATTCCAGTTTATAGAGTCTTTCTTTGCATTTATATCACAAACGCGCATTTACGTTATTTTTCAATATTATGTAATTTATTAGATTTTATTCCTCTATTCTCTTAAAATCTATGTTAAACTTCATGAAAATCTCTAAAAATTCCGAGAAACCTTTGAAAATAACCTGTGAAAACGCTTAAAATTCGAGAAAATCTCTTAAAACTTTCAGAAATTTCTTGAGATTCAATTCAATGATAACAATTCAAATCGCTTTTTATTATCCTTTAAAATCCATTAAAAGTATTAGAAGAAATCTTATCAAATTCCATGAAATCCTTTAAATTTCTCTCAAAATCATTTAAATAGCAGAAAAATCTCTCGATATCACTTAAAATTATTAGAAATCTCATAAAATTCCTTAAAATTTCAGGATAATATTGCAAATTCCTTAAAACCTCATAAAACTCTTACAAAGCTATTAAAATCCCTTAAAATTTCACGAAATATCCTAAAATCCCATACAAT